>SJYC01075748.1:0-26309 GCA_006408675.1 Madoqua kirkii | reverse complement strand
CTGCATAGAAGTTAAGTATGCAGAGTGACAATATACAGCCTTGATGTACTCCTTTCCCAATTTGGAACCAGTCATTGTTCCATGTCTGGTTCTAACTTGCTTCTTGACCAGCATACAGATTTCTCAGGAGACACATAAGGTGGCCTGGTATTGCCATATCTTTGAGAATTTTCCACAGTTTGATATGATCCACACAGTCAAAGGCTTTGACATAGTCAATAAAGCAGATGTTTTTCTAGAATTATCTGGTATATAAACAGAACTTATTACATATTTGGCAATTGAGGGACAGAGTGGAAAGTGGGAATGACATGAGAGAGAGAAGGTGTGTGGACTTGTACCACAAGGATGGATTTGTTTGTTAAGTGTATTGTGTTCTCACCATGGAAAATAGAGTCAGCTACTAGGGCTTGAGCCCTGCCTGGTTCTGGGTCCCTGTAGCTACTCTCTCCTTCCAAACTTATCATTTGCCCCCTTCAGTAGTCTAAGCCTCACTTAGGTTCTAACTCTCATGCAGACCAGTGGCAGAAAGTCCAAAGGGGCTTCTCACAGTGCTTAGGGCTTCACCACCAAATTCCATTGGTTCACTCAAGATCTTGGGTCCCAGCACTTCTTTAGGCTTCTGCCTTGCCCCTTAATTAAAGTCTCCACTTGCTGCCCACTTCCGGGAATGGGTTGCTTCATTGAAACCCAGGCCCTCCAAACATGTGAGGGCCTTTTCAGTAATAAAATTTTAAATAATAAAAGCAACAACAACAACAAAAATAATAATAATAATGACAGGCAGCTTCTTCATAACCGTCAGCCACTTCCCATTCAGGTCAGTATTAAGCCAGATTTCTTGCCATGGCCTGTAAAGCCGTCATGGTCTGCCCCTCTGCCTCTTTGATGGCTCCTCCTAGGCTCATCCTCCTCCACTCCCCTGCAGCCACACTGCATTCATGCTGCTTTGCCAATACTCCAGGCATATTCTTGATCCAGAGCTTTGTACTTGCTAGGCCCTGCACATGGAACATGATTCCCATGGATTCCTTATGATTTGCAAGGGAAACCACACTAAGGATACAGCAGAGAGGGGCTTTCCCAGGTGGCTCAGTGGGTCTGGATTTCAGGAGATGCCGGAGATATGGGTTTGATTCCTGGGTCAGGAACATCCCCTGGAGGAGGGCATGGCAACCCACTCCAGTATTCTTGCCTGGACAGTCCCATGGACAGAGAAGCCTGGTGGGCTACAGTCCACAGGGTCACAGAGTTGGATATGACTAAAGTGACTGAACACAGAATAGCACAGCACATTCAGCACAGAAATGGATAACACCTGGTCAAAGTGATCAGGATTAGCACTACCAATGAAGGACAGATGGCTACATGGGCTTTGTAATGCCTCAGAAAGGACCCAGCATCTCTCATTAGTCTTCTAGCTAACAACACAGCAGCCGAGTGTAAACATGAGGAAACTCAGGGTCACAGAGTTGGATATACTAAAGTGACTGAACACAGAATAGCACAGCACATTCAGCACAGAAATGGATAACACCTGGTCAAAGTGATCAGGATTAGCACTACCAATGAAGGACAGATGGCTACATGGGCTTTGTAATGCCTCAGAAAGGACCCAGCATCTCTCATTAGTCTTCTAGCTAACAACACAGCAGCCGAGTGTAAACATGAGGAAACGTCACACAAACCACAAATGATGAATGTTCAATTTTTCAAAATGGACTTTATTCTCTAAGAATGTCAGTGTCATAAAAGACAAAGGTTTGGGAAATATTTCAGATTAAAAGAAGGTAAGGAGACATGACAACAAAAAACAGTACCTGACTAGACTGGATCCTGTCCTGAAGGGGCAAACAATGCTGTGAAAACACTATTTAATCAGCTTTTTAAAAATGGCATACAATCAGTGGGTTAAAGAAAATGTTATACCTGTATTAAATTTTCTGAACTTGTTAATTGTACTGTGGTTTTGTAAGAAAATATTCTTATTCTTAGGAAGTATCTGCTAAAGTATTAAGAGACCATGATCGTGACAATATATATAACTTACTCTCATAGGGTTCAGGGCCCCATTAGGAAAATGAGATGTTAAGACACAGAATGAGAGAAAATATTTACAATATATAAACCTGACTGAGGACATTTATCCAAAGTATAAAAAGAAGAAGAAAAAATTCAGTCAAGACATGGACAAAATATTTAAATAGACACTCCACCAAGGAAGAAACATGAATGGCCAACAAGTGCATGAAAAGATTCTCAACAAAGAAAGGCGATTAAAACCATAAAGAGATATCACTCCATACCCACTATAACAGCTAAAATTCAGAAGGCTGACAGTACTGAATGTTAGTAAGTGGTGCTCTCATATGTTGCTAGTGGGAATGTGAAAAGATATAACCTCTTCAGAAAAGTGTTTGGAAGTTTCTTACAAAGTTAAATATACCATTATCCTAAGAACCCAGGATTTCATCCATAGATAATACATTAATATTTCTGTGGGCACAATAATTTACTACAAACTGACTGAAAACAACACAAATTTATAATCTCACATTTCTCATGATTCAGGAATCCAAATATGGCTTAACTAGTTCCTCTCTTTAGGGTCTCACAGAGTTGCAAAGTGTCAACCAGGGTGGCAGTCTAATCTGAGGTTTGGAGTCCTCTCCCAAGATTATATGGCTGTCTACCAGAATTCATGTCTTTTGCAGTTGCATAGACTGCCTCTAGACACTCTCTTTTAGACACTCTCGTTTAAGGGCTCACCTGATTAGGTCAGGCCCACCCAGGATAATATCCATTTGGTTAAACGAAAGCTAACCAAAGACCTTAACTACATCCGAAAAAATCCCTCCACCTTTGCCATATAATGTGATCTAATCATAGGACTGATCTCCCCTCATATTCACAGGTCTCCCCTACTTTCAATGGAGGAAATTATACAGGACATGTAGACCACAGAGCAGGAATCTTGAGGGCCATCATAGAATTCTGCCTACCAGAGGTTCTTACCTAAGAGAAATGTTACACCTTCTGATATTGTACCACAGTTCCTGAATGTTCTCTTCTAGTAGTGGTAGTACTAATACCAGTAGTAGTAGTAATTATTCTCTCTTTGCATTTCAGTTGGTAAGTTTCTATTGACCTGTCTTCATGGTCACCGATTCTTTCCTCAGCTATGTCAACTTTGCCAACAAACCCATTGAAAGCACTCTTCATTTGTTACTATTTTTTTACGTCTAACATTTTGACTCATATAAATCTTTATCTCTCTGCTTGTATTACCTCTCTGTTCCTGCTGCTATATTTTCCACTAGAGCCCTTCATATACCAATCATAGTTATTTTAAATTCTCTGATGATGCTAATACTTGTGTCATGTCTGATTATAATGGTTGCTTTGTCTCTTCACACTTTTTTTCTTGCCTTTTAGCATATGCAAATTCTCACGCTTCATCTTCTGAATCAGAAACTCTGAGACTTACGGTTAGCAAAGGGGAGATGAGGGAGGGATAAATTATGAGTTCAAGATTATCAGATACACACTTCTATGTATAAAACAGATAAGCAACAAGGTCCTACTATATAGCACACAGGGAACTATATTCAATACATATAATAAACTACAATGGAAAATAAGAAACTCTGTGGACTTCCCTGACAGTCCAGTGCCTAAGACTCCCCACTCCCAATTCAGGGGGCCTGGGTTCAATCCCTGGTCAGGGAACTAGATCCCATTTGCTGCGACTAAGACCCAGCACAGCCAGATAGATTAAAATATTTTTTAAAAAGAAAGAAACTCTGAGGGATGGATCCAACAATGTGTGATTTAACAAGTTCTCCAGGTAATTCCAATTCATGTGAAAGTTTGAGAAACACTGTACTAAGCCAACATTGCCATTTTACAGATGAGAGCATTGAGACTCAGTTGTCCAAGTTCACCCTGTTGACAGCTCAGAACCAGTGCTCTGACCCTCAATCCAGTGCTCCTTCCAATATACCATGTAGTACCAGAGACATGCTCGTTGACTACCAATGGAAAGGGCAGTAAGCTCTTCTTTCTACTATGAAAGACCTTAAAATGTTATTAGGTGTTCCAGGAAACTCAGGATGGTTACTGAACATGTGGGATGAATCAAACACAGTCATGTGCATTCGCAAGGCCAATGAGAGACTCTTCCTGCTTTTAGGATTAATTTTGCCTCCCTTGACATAAGAGATTCTAAGTAACAACCACCTCAGACAAATATTTGTGGTGTTTGGCTTTCTCAGACTGCTGCAAGCAGTCAGCCAGAAGCAACACATACAGCACAGAGCATCCAATCCTTTCTGAAACAGCCAACAGAACCCCTGAAGCCTGGATCCCCAGGGTGCTTCAAGAAGCAGCTAATATATCTGGCAAGAGAAGCCAGCCACACCTCCCCACCTTGGAGAACAGGGTAAGCGAGTAGCCAGATCTTTTTAAAGGCTTCTGATTGGTGGAACAGCTGAGGACCCAATACAGAGGCAGGGCCAGGCAGGCTGGGTAGCCCACAGACTTCAATCACATTGAAATGAATTAATGTTTATAAAAGGATGAGGCTTCAGAAACCATTTACTTGATGCCCTCAGCATTCCAGTACCATCACCACTATAGCCATGATCCAGAAAAAGCTAAATGTTACATATGGGATGGGATCTGAGCAATTGTTATGATTTTTAGAACAATTACAACTAAAGTATGCCATCTACCTCTAGAACAAGTACAACCAGAGTATGCCATCTACCTAGACCATCTACCTTGACATTACTTTGCCAACAAAGGTCCGTCTAGTCAAAGCTATGGTTTCTCCAGTAGTCATGTATGAATGTGAGAGTTGGACCATAAAGAAGGCTGAGCACTGAAGAATTTATGTTTTTGAACCGTGGTGCTGGAGAAGATTCTTGAGAGTCTCTTGGACAGCAAAGAGATATAACCAGTTAATTCTAAAGGAAATCAACCCTGAATATTCATTGGAAGGACTGATGATGAAGTGGTAACTCCAATACTTTGGCCATTTGATGCAAAGCGCTGACTCATTTGAAAAGACTCTGATGCTAGAAAGATTAAAGGCAAGAGGAAAAGGGGATAACAGAGGATGAGATTATTGGACGACATCATCGACTCAGTAGACATGAGTTTGAGCAAGCTCTGGAAGTTGGTGATGGACTGGCATGCTGCAGTCCATTGGGTCACAAAGAATTGGACACAACTGTCTGACTGAACAACAACATGCCATCTACCATCTGTGAGGCAAGAGAAATTATTCAGGGTCAAATTAGCAGAGAATCCATAAAAATATTTTGCTCACAAATCATCAGCAGAGAAGCAGACTATAGTTCAGAAATTGATAATTTCTGAAGTTCCAAGGCTCAAAGTGGGAGAGATGAGGAAGGAGGGACTCTTGGTTCTTTCCTCCTCTTATCATATGGACCCTTGCTTTTGTCCAATTTCCTACATCCATATGACTCTACAATTTCTGCTTACACCTGTTCCCCTCCACCCTGTCCCAGCCTTTCTTCTCTGTACTCCACCCACTCTTGTTTCTTAGACTCACTCTCCTCCAAGCACAGTCCTCGTCCCAGCCCAGGCCCAGGTAGGAGCCTGAGACTCAGGTAAAGTCTGCAGACAGATGAGGGGGAAGCAGGGCCAGTGCTGTGGAGGCGTGGGCCCACACAGCCCCAAAACATTGGGCATCTTTTGCATCCCTTCCACAGGAAACCCCCTAAATAGCTCAGACAGCTGTGCCCTTGGCCTCTCTATGTCTACCTAGGCTCTGGGGCACTGGCAGTGTCTGTCCCCACTAGGCTCCAACCCACCCGATGCTAACCTTGGGGCAACACTGGGTCCTGTGCTGATGAACCCCTAGGCAGACAGGTATAGCAAGGTCATTGTCACCACCTCTGCCACGCAGCCCAGAACTGCGCTCGTGTCATACTTTCCTTAAGTACAGAGCCGCATAGCCTCTGTGAGATGAATGCTGCTCCTGTCCTGTTGGGTCTTGGCATTTGAAATGTCAGATCCCCCCCATTCCCCCCTACTCCCTCCCTGCTGCACCCCACCACACACACACACCCCTTCTGGATCTGACACCATTTTCTCCTCCTCCTAATCTAGGCTTTATCCCTCTGCCCCCCAGGCTTGCTCCTAGCACCCCCTAGTGGCCTGTCAGCTCCTGCTGGGGCTGACTCATTAGCCCCTCCTCCACTTCACGTTTCTTTTTTCACTCCTCACTTTTTTCCATCCCCTCCCTCTTTGGCTTTCATCCCTTCTCTCTAAACTCTTTCCCCTCCCTCCCTTCCATACCTTCCCTTTCCTTTTCTGAATCCCTCCCCCCTACCATCCTGATGGCACATTTAGTGTCTACATGAAGGAGACAGAACAATCATCTGTGAGTAGGATCTGGGCACTGAAGTGTCTCCTTATGACCTTGATTATTTTACACAACCAGTTTTCAAAGCAGATGGATTAATCAAGGTTGATTTGAACCTCCTGCCCCCTGTCAGAGTCTCTGAAGCTGATCTTCCCATTGCAACAGTATTCCATTTTAACAGTCTGTCAAGGATAAAGATGTTAAGACAGTCAAGTGCTCTTTGCTTCTCTCCAGCCACCAAAAAGAAATTTTCGCTAATGCTGGTGAGAATTACATTAAAATTGTGTAAAAGAAAGGCATGACCTCTTTTTTGTTGTTGTTTTTTGTCTGCTGGTGCTCAGGAGGGCTGTGATGGTGCTCTCTCCCACCAGTTCTAGGTGCCTAGACCAACCTGAAACGTGAAAAGCTCAGGGGTTGGGTGGAAAGGACATTCACTCTGGATCAACCAGTGGTTGAGCCTAAATCCTCACCAACCCAATATCTCCCAAAGGGATTGTTCATGCTTCTTGGAATTCAGGCTAACCTCCCATTTCAGATCTTTGGAAGGGAAAAGGCTGCTTCAAAATGATACAAAGTTTAAATTTGTGATTTCCCAACTGATTCTGATTGTCCTGGGATAGGAAGGTATCTGTAAATTTGACAAGGTTCCCGGAGGCATGATCCAATATATCCCAGACACCCAGCTATCCAGCATTGTAACTTGCCTTCTTGGGGGAGTGAGGGGGATTTCTTTTTAACTGTTTATTTGTTCTATTTTTCTTTCTTTCTTTCTTTCTTTTTTTTTTTTTTGGTCCCACACAGCATGTGGGATGTTAGTTTCCCCACCAGGGATCAAACCCACTCCCTCTAAAGTGGGAGCACAGAATTTGAACTACCAGGCTACCAGGGAAGTTCTGGAACTTGCCTTCTTAACTGAAAGCACAGATATGACTTTAATTGCCATCCTCCGATCAGTCATTGCCAGGTAGAAGTCCTCGGGAGGCCTGTCTAGGGAGAAATGATAAAGCAAAGATCCTCTAAATGCATACAGATTCACTTTTAAAACCCAAAACATTCCACTTGCACATTGTACTCTTAAGAAAAACTATTAGTCCTGCCAGTGGAAGTGTCAACACAACTATAACGCACTGATTTGCCACTAAATCTTTTATCTGACCTTGTGTTCTTCAACAAGAATGCCTGAAAAAGGCATTCCCCATGTTTCTAATTAAAGAGATCTTGCAGACATATTTTGATTTCAGTAAATTAAAATCTCCCTGCATTTTCAAACAGCTACTTAAGCCCCAAGAACACCTCCATCAAATCAGATCCCCATTTGCACAAAATCTTCTCCATCTAAAATTAGTAATGGGCATGCTATATCTAAAATGGATCTACTGTTAAGAATCTGTCTTCCAATGTGGAGGACAGAGGTTCAATCCCTAGTCAGGGAAATAAGATCCCACATGTTTCAGGGCAATGAAGCCCAAGCACCACAACTACTGAGCCCTCGGGCTCTAGAGCCCACATACTGCAATGAAGATCCCGTGTGCCACAGCAGAGACCCAACACAGCCAAAAACAAATTAATAAATATTAAAATGGACCTACCATATAACACAGAAAACTCTGCTTAAAATTATGTAGCAAGCTAAATGGGAAAAGAATTTGAAAAAGAATAGGTCCATGTATATGTATAACTCAGAGAATGCAATGGCACCCCACTCCAGTACTCTTGCCTGGAAAATCCCATGGGCGGAGGAGCCTGGAAGGCTGCAGTCCACGGGGTCCCAAAGAGTCGGACACGACTGAGCGACTTCACTTTCACTTTTCACTTTCATGCATTGGAGAAGGAAATGGCAACCCACTCCAGTGTTCTTGCCTGGAGAATCCCAGGGACGGGGGAGCCTGGTGGGCTGCCATCTATGGGGTCACACAGAGTTGGACACAACTAAAGTGACTTAGCTGCAGCATATGTATAACTGAATCACTTCGTTATACACCTGAAACTTATCACAACATTGCTAATCAACCATACTCCAATATAAGATAAAAAATTAAATTAAAAAAAAAACAACCTAGCAGTGGCAACCCAACCGTGGGTTCTGTTTTGGCTCTGGCAGGCTAATTTGCCCAAAGGATTGCGTGCAGTGCATGGCTGGGGCTTAAATCACGGCTCCCATTTCCAAACATGGACCTCCCTGCTTGGATAGGATTCTCCCTAAGGTAACCCCCTGACTTCTTTGTGCATTAAGTCAGCATGTTCTTTCATCATCTTGTACTCAATCACTCAGATATTTATAGCACGCCTACTTTTTGGCAGTCTATTGGCTGAGTGCTCACGAGAGGACAGCAGTGAGCAAGGCAGTCACACTGTGTTCCCTCAAGGAGCTCATGAACCCCAGTGTTTTTCTGGGTCACACTGTCATTCTTTACTCAAACTCCTTTCCTAAGTCCCTTATTTGAACCAGATGTTCCTACCCTGCTTCTTGGACCAAATGTGGGCATTGAATGCAACCTACAGGGTCTTCTGTCTTAACCTGAGACCCAAGGCCCAGCTGGAAGGATCTTGGCAGGGAAGAAAAGAGGTCAGACAGGTCACCATTACCCTTGATCTGGTCCTATCTTGTGCCCAATCGTGATCTATCCATACCCAGATTCCTGAAACTCATATCACAGGAATCTGATGGCCAGCAATCTGTGACTGCTGCTTTGTCCCTGTGCTCTCTGACACTACCCAGTCATCGGACTTGCATGGGGCTTTGTACATTCAAATTAGTAGTGTGGTCATATCACTCTGAAACTGATGTCTCAGAGCTGTACGTGGAATAAGGATACAGACATCACTTGAAACCTGTGTCAGTTGGGGTCGCAGCAGGATGTAGAAGACACACTCAAAATGGATATGTTGGAGAGTGAAGGTTAATAAATGGACAATTATAAATGGAAGGCTTCCCTGATAGCTCAGTTGATAAAGAATCAGCCTGCAATGTATAAAGGTGGGGACAGGGTGCCCAGGGCTAGTAACAGGAATTAGAGATGCCCTTACCACCAGGCCTTCCCTGGTGGCTCAGGTGGTAAAGCATCTTCCTGCAATGCAGGAGACCTGGGTTCGATCCCTGGGTTCGGAAGATCCCCTGGAGAAGGAAATGGCAACCCACCCTAGTACTCTTGCCTGGAAAAGTCCATGGACAGAGGAGCCTGGTAGGCTACAGTCCAAGGGGTCGCAAAGAGTCAGACACGACTGAGCAATTTCACTTTCACTTTACCATCTAGGCCTGACTATAGATGTCATCCCTATAGGTCAGGCTGCTCTCCCAAAAACAGGGTGGAGAAGGATGGAGAAGGAGTCTGAAGGGGTAGATATGTTATCCAGCACAGAATGTCTCATTCAAATTTTGCAGGAATTGAGACCAGAGCTGCTGCTGCTGCTAAGTCGCTTCGGTCGTGTTCGATTCTGTGTGACCCCATAGATGGCAACCCACCAGGCTCCTCCATCCCTGGGATTCTCCAGGCAAGATCACTGGAGTGGGGTGCCATTGCCTTCTCCGAAGCAAATGAGCAGGATAAACCAAATGGCAAGAAGAGCTTTTACTCTTTTCAAAAAAGTAAATATTTTCAGACATTTTTAAATGAGAGAAGAATTCATGTGCATAGAACAATAAGTGATTTTTAAGTGATTTTTTTCTTATCTATTTATTAAAATAGGGTCTCACTTTGTCCCTCTGGTAACATTAGCTCCTGTTACCAACTATGACTGAAAAAAATGAAATAGTATGTACTGATTAGAGCCTGGGTTTCAGATTTATAGCTAATTCAGGTTTCTTTCCTTGCACCACTGCCACCACCCCACTACCAACCCCCTCTGCAAAAAATAAAAATTAGGTGTACCAAATTAAGGAGCTTTACCACTTAGAATAAGGGCTTCCCACGTGGCTCAGTGGTAAAGAGTCCACCTGCCAATGCAGAAGATGCAGGAGATGCAGGTTTGATCCTTGGGTCAGGAACCCACTCCAATATTCTTGCCTGGAGAATCTCATGTACAGAGGAGACTGGCAGGCTACAGTCCATGGGGTCATAAAGAGTCAGACAAAAGGGACTGCACACACCACTTATAGAAACATTTTAATGCTGTTATCAATGAACTAAGTGTTGCTTTTCTGCAATCCACTAGAAGAGCCTAGTAAAAAGAAAACAAGCTGATGTTGGGGCTTTTTAAAATAATAATAATAAATAGGCTTCATTCCCAAGCCTTGTGCTGCACAGCCTGAGCTCCTGATCTTCCCCCATTCCTGCATCCCTGACCCTAAGTACCTCCCAGGTGACCAGCACAGTACCACTGAGACCCTGTCTGAGCCCAGGAATTATGTACAGCAGAGTCCATGAGAGAGAAACACGGATAGGCTGACCCTCAGTATCACACAGATGCGCTCAGCCATTAACCAACTGTGCCACCTTGGGTGAGTTATTCAATTTCTCCGAGCCTCAGTTTCCTCAGGTTTAAAATGGAATAATGTAAAGTCTACATCATCAGTTGTTACAGGGATTAAATAAGACAATGTCTGTAAAACACCTAGCATAGTGCCTGGCACACCATAAGTGCACAATAAAACCCATTATTTTTAGACTTAGAAATAAGTAATGCACAGAAAAAAAGGAGAGGGAGAAAAAAAGCAGGGGTGAAGAGTGGGTTATGTTTCAATCAACTAGAATGTTACCTTGCCCAGTTTCCCTTCCCTAAGGGGTCCCATTAAGTCTACATTTATGGTATTGATTTTTCCCAGTGCAGGGAACATTTTACACACTAAGCATCTCTACTGCCCATTGCTGTTTCACAAGTGGTGCTAGATATATATATATATATATGTTTCAATCAACTAGAATGTTACCTTGCCCAGTTTCCCTTCCCTAAGGGGTCCCATTAAGTCTACATTTATGGTATTGATTTTTCCCAGTGCAGGGAACATTTTACACACTAAGCATCTCTACTGCCCATTGCTGTTTCACAAGTGGTGCTAGATATATATATATATATATAAAATAAAATCTCCACTAATATCAATGCAGAAGTCTTTCTCTGTCAAAAGCAGGAGGTAAAGCAGAATAAAAGACCTAGGTCACTGTAGGGGGGGAAAGGTGTCAAGGAATAGGTTGGGAGGGGGATGTGAGATGGAATAAGAGATAAAAGAGGACAAGAAGTTGCCATGACGTGTTTGTTTGGCTCTTCATTCGGAGAAACCACATCTACAAATGTTAGGCATGTTTTCATGTCTGATTTATTTCACCCTTTAACCTTGTGGCACAAAGTCCAGGGTCACAAACTCCCCCAATGACCACCATTCTCACAAGGGGAGACAACAAGAGACAACACCCAGACAAGTCTGAATACTTCCCCAGATATCCCAAGACAGCCTCCCTCTTCCATCCTCACCCTTCCCCCCACAACAACCAGAATGCCCTCCATAAGTTAGATCATTCCATCCTCTGCTCAAAACCATCTAATGTCTTTTGATCTCAAAGTTAAAATCTAGTCCTAAAAGGGCCTACAAGGTCCTGAGCAGCTTGCACACCTGTTACCACTGCCACCATGAACTCTTTATCTACCACTCTTTTCGACTCTTCCGTCCAGTTATACCAGGCTCCTTGTTTTTCCTAAAACACCAAGCACACTCCTGACTTGAGCTCTTTGCACTGGCTATTCCCTCTGCCAAGAAGGCTCTTCCCCAGAAATATGCATGGCTTACCTCAGGAACTTCTTTCAGGTCTTCCTTACTTGTCCCTTTTTCCATGAAGTTTTCCTTGACCACTGTTGTGGACTAAATGTTTGCATGCCCCCCAAATTCATAGGTTGAAATCCTAATGTCCCAATGTGATGATATTGAGGTGGAGCCTTTGGAAAGTGATTAGGTCTTGAGGGTGGAGCCCTCATGAATGGGATTAGTACCCTTATAAGAGAGAGGAAGAATCAGAGCTCATCTTTTAATGCCAGTCATGGCTGATTTTATCAGTTCAAAGGTAGAGTCAACCTTCACAAGGCAAAAGTATGAGGCAGCTACTGCAAATGAGGTAGCTGTCCAAGAATGCTTCAAGAAATTATTGATGAAGGCATGTATTTACCTGAGCAGGTTTTTAATGTGAATGAGACAGGACTGTACTGGAAGAGGATGCTGCCAAACTGAAGTTACATCAGTAAAGAGTCACTCATCCAACCAATGGACCAGGGAGTTATAGTGACTTTTAAGAAAATATTATTTACATCAACCTTTATATCAAGCAGTAAAGGCAAGTGATGAATCTAGAATAACCTTGTAGCTATACTATATTGTATGCTAGCTGTTCTACTGTACTACCTGACTCTACTTTAGAATCACCTGGCTGAGGTGATTTTAAAGCCAGCTGATAACAGTTAAATTGGAATCTCTGTGAGTAGGGCCCAGGAATCTGTTTTAAAACTAACCAAGTGATCCTAATGGTTTGCCACCATTAACCCCTGCTTCCAAAAGCTAAATAACTCTCCATATCTTATGAGTAACAGCAACCTCTGAGAACCACTTGCACTCCTCTGAGCTCAATAAAAAAAGAATCTGGATGAAATCATGTTCAAATGACCATCATAGAGGAAAAAAAAAACCCAAAAGAGGCAGCCAGTGGAGTATGTGGAAGGCAGAGCTATAGGGATTGGGGTGCTATGGTTAAGAGGTGAGACAGAGGCCATGCCTTTGAGGACCTGTGCCTCCATGGGGGTCAACTTGGGTCTGGGAGCCAGCTTTCAGTTTCAGAAATTAACAAACTATTTTGTCAGCCGTCTCCAGGGAATATTCTTGAGGAATTTACTCCCATTCACCAAACTCACAAGAGAACGATCACATAGGTTGTATCATTATGTAATCATAAGACTAACTCATAGTCCATAGCCCTGACAGAGGCAGACCACACAAAGATGCAAGGCTGGATGCCTAAGTTCTAACTGCGGGGGAGGGCTGTGGGGAGGGGAGATAAGATAGTTGGAAAACAGGCACTGCTGTGTAGGCACTTCTCAGAAAAGTGTGCTGTGTTAGACATCTGAGCAGCTATACACAGAGCCTCTGCTTTGCCCAGGTTTTTAACATTGTTTTTTATTTATTTATTGAGGGTTGTCATTGCTGCACTCGGGCTTTCTCTAGTTGCACACAACAAGGGCTACTCTCTAGTTCTGGTGTATGGGCTTCTCATTGCGGTGGCCTCCCCTGTGACCGAGCATGGACTCTTGGGCCCATAGGTTTCAATAGCTGTGACTCATGGGTTCCAGAGTGCCCAGTAGTTGTAGCACACAGCTTAGTTGCTCCAAGGCATATGGGATCTTCCTGGACCAGGGATTGAACCAGTGTGTCCCATACACTGCAAGATGGATTCTTACCCACGGGACCACCAGGAAAGCCCTTTAACAGTTTTTAACAAATATTAGAGTGGTCAAACACCTGCTTGTGAGAGGATAGGGGGTGCAGCAAATAAAGAAAAATAAGTTTGCATTTCCCACTGAAAAGGGGAAGCAGAAAAAATGCATGGGGGGGCATCAGTTCAGTTCAGTTCAGTCGCTCAGTTGTGTCCGACTCTGCAACCCCATGAACCACAGCACAACAGGCCTCCCTGTCCATCAGCAACTCCCAGAGTCCACCCAAACCCATGTCCATCGAGTCAGTGACGTCATCCAACCATCTCATCCTCTGTTGCCCCTTCTCCTTGTGTCCTCAATCTTTCCCAGCATCAGGGTCTTTTCAAATGAGTCAGCTCTTCACATCAGGTGGCCAAAGTATTGGAGTTTCAGCTTCAGCATCAGTCTTTCCAATGAATATTCAGGACTGATTTCCTTTAGGATGGTCTGGTTTTCTGAATGTTGAGCTTTAAGCCAACTTTTTCACTCTCCTCTTTCACTTTCATCAAGAGGCTTTTTAGTTCTTCTTCACTTTCTGCCATAAGGGTGGTGGTATCTGCATATCTGAGGTTATTGATATTTCTCCCAGCAATCTTGATTCCAACTTGTGCTTCCTCCAGCCCAGCATTTCTCATGATGTATTCTGCATATAAGTAAAATAAGCAGGGTAACAATATACAGCCTTGATGTACTCCTTTTCTTACTTCTTGTTATTAAACAAGAAGTTTAATAACAACTACCAGGCTGAATGAGACACATTATGTCATTTAATTCTCCCAATAGTGCTGTGAAGGAGGTATTATTCTTATTCCATGCTATAAGGAAGAAACTAAGACTCAGAAAGTGAAATAGCTTACCCAAGATCACAGAG
Source organism: Madoqua kirkii (assembly GCA_006408675.1). Classification (NCBI taxonomy): domain Eukaryota; kingdom Metazoa; phylum Chordata; class Mammalia; order Artiodactyla; family Bovidae; genus Madoqua; species Madoqua kirkii. The sequence continues at coordinate 11,655 of SJYC01075748.1, read as the reverse complement.
CTGTTGTGTAGTGGAGCCCTATAGAACCCATGTCTTAATGCAGGGTACCTGAGACTCACCTGGAGAACTTGTTCAAAATGCTAACTGTTGGGACCCAGCCCAAAGATTCTGATGTGAAGGGTCTGAGAGGGGGCCCACAAATCTGCAGGTTGTAAACCCACTCCTCTGTGCCGGGAAATGATGGTGCAAGTGGTCCTTTCTGAGGCCTCACAGCTCTTCTCTTTGGTGCCCTTGGTCATGGAAGCTACCTCTTCACAGCACATCCAACCTAGACTTTGAAAGAGGCTTAACCATGATTCTCTTGTGTTCTTTAATCCTCTTCCACTTCCTGGAGTTGCCTGATGAGTTCAAAGACCCATCACGGTGAGCACCGATCTGGGACAAAATGCACATGTGTCTTGGAGTGAAGCCTCTATCCCAGCTGGCACACAGCCCAGGAAAAGAGGATGAGCACTCCCCAGCAGGAGGCCCCCAGATGAGGGAGGGGTGACAACCAGCTCTGTTGTGGATGAGGTCACCCTGAACACCTTCAAGAAGAGAGCATCTACTTGGCTTCAAATTGGTTTTATTTGGTCTCTGGTGGTTTCAGGCTCTGCAGGCCTCTCTGCATAAATCCCAGGAGGAAGGGAAGCAAACATCAGGTCTGGAGACCCACTCCACTGCAGTGAGTGGAGGAGCCTGGGCCCCACAGCCTCTGGGGGGCGGGGTTTCCATTCTCCACCCAGGAAGCTGTTACTTTCCCAGCCTTGGTGAAATCACCTGCATTTGGATTGAGTTGTGCTTTGGCCCTCCTTCAACATGATGTTCTCACCCTCAGCTCCTCAGAAAGCTATCCCCCACCCCAGCTCTCCCCTTCAGCTTTTTTACCTCCCCACTGCTCCAGGCCAGGCTTCTGGGGAAAGTCGAAGTAAGATCCTTGGTGGCTCAGTGGCTGTGAGGGTCCGTAAGCATTTCATTTAAAAGTGGTGTTCCACTCCTTCAGAAAGGATGGAATCATTCAGAAATAGCTCGGAACTCCACTCTGCCACTTTCTGTAAAAGTTACTTTAATTTTTCTGAACTTGTTTCCTTGTGTACAAAAAAAGAGATAACAATATCTATCATGCTCAAGAAAGATGAGGATATATATGTATGTGTGTATATACATATATATCTTTTTTTTTTTTTTAGCTTGAGGCATGTGGGTCTTACTTCCCTGATCTAGGATCAAAACTGTACTCCCTGCATTGGAAGTGCAGAGTCCTAACCACTGACCCCCAGAGAATTCCAGAGGATTATATTTTTTCAAACCATTCATTAAAATACCTGGCACATCAGGGCTTACTAATAATAATTATAACAATAAAGAACTAAGATTTGTTTAATATAAATTACACTTCAGGCACTTTCTATTTGCCACATTTGGATTAATTTATTTAAATTACAGGAACCCTCTGAAAGAAATACCTTGTCTTGTGGCCATTTCACAGACAAGGGAACAGGTTCAGAGGGGTGAAGCACATTTTCCAAAATGACAGCATGAGTTGGAATCAGAGCTGATATTCACACTCAATTTTGTGACCCCAAAGCCTGTTGCTGCTGCCATTGTCATTCTTTGTTGTTTACTAAGGAGCCACTATGTGTGACACACCTGGATAGTAATGAAGACCACAAATTGTATAGGGTGATTGTCCCCAGTAAATTCAGTCTAGATCAGATGTGGAGACAAGGCCTATGCATTAAAGAGAGACTAATACGTGGTAGCCCTGCCAAGTGCCCATGTTTGGTTCAGAAGTGCACAGAGGGGAGGATTCTGGGAGATATTCTTCCATGGGTCTTTTGTGCTCCTGTATTTGTTGCTAGTGAGAAATGGAATATTTCCTGCCATATCAGTAAATAAAGGATGTCAAAGTCAATAGCAGTTGCAGACCAAGGATGGTGAGCTAGTGAACCCTGAGGGAACCCAGGAAAGAAAGAATACCTGCTGTCTAGCAGCCATCAGACTGCAGCCACTCCTTACAGGGAGCCCTGAGGAAATTCAGGACACTGGCTCCAGATGGCGGAGCTGCATATCAAAGGAATGATGTCAGTGAACTAAGACTCTTCTGTCTTCCCATACATCAAAAAGCACTAAATTCCTTAACTTGGGATATCTAGTTTTCTTAATCAACAATCATCTTTTGACGTTCAGACTACCTGCCCTTCGTTACAAAACTTCTATATGACCTGACTCCTTTTCCCCACCCCCTACCATCCCTCCCCTCACCTCCTCAAAGCAGTCCTCTCAGAGTTACTTGAGATGCTGTCTCTTGGGCTTGAAGTCCTAAAAATTCCCATGGAATAAAATGTAATGCTCAACTTTTAGGTTGCAGATAATTTTTAAGTCAACATTGGCTATGCTAAGAATGCAAGGTCCTGAGTGCTCCTTATCTGGGATATTTCTCAGGGTTATGTTTACAGTGACTAATCTTGAGGGATGAATTAATACCACCCTCTGGGACAAAGAGTAGGCATGCTTACTGTCTGCTACAAAATGCTAAGTTCCCCAAGGATGGCCATCAGCCATCCCTCTGTATTGCCTGTGGGGTTGATGATATGGGGAACTGAGGCAAACATGTTGATGTTCATGCTACTTGCTGTGCTGTGAGTCATACAGTCTGTTGTCTCTGATCTGGGAATCTTATGTTTCCTTCCAGCACCCACGAAACAGTAACAGGCTAAATGATGAGCTTGTAAGTAGGGTAAAATCAAATCCCAGATGTGATGAAAGATACAAGCTATTGAGAAGCTGTGATGTGCCACACACATATGTAGGCACTGGACATTACACAGTGAACAAAACAGGCAAAAGTCCTCTCTCATAGATTATGCATTCTATGTGGGTAGGCAGACAAAGGTACAAATCAACAAGATGATTAGAGATGGTGATCAGTGTTGTGAAGGAAACAAGCAGGGGTGAATGAGCCTCAGTGTCCTCATTTGTAAAATGGTGCCAGTGTTAACACCTACCTCTCTGGATCATTGTAAATGCTTGATTCATGGAAAGTCTTCAACAAATATGGACTTTCATGATTATTTTTCCTTCTTTCTTCCATGGAAATGAGGCAAGAAAGTGGCTTCCTGGGGACTTCCCTGGTGGTCCAGTGGCTAAGACTCTGCACTCCCAATGCAGAGGGCCCAGGTTTGACCCTGGTCAGGGAACTAGATCTCACAAGCCACAACTAAAAAATCCTGAATGCCACAATGAAGCTTGAAGACCCTGAATGCTACAACTAAGACCCAGCACAGCCAAATAAATAAATAAATCAAAGAAAGTGGCTTCCTTGTGTGCTTTGTAAGAGTGGAAAAAAGAGAACTACATGAGGAAAGAGGCCTCTTTCCTAAGCAGATTTGAGTTAAGCAGGTCCATGCCACCTGATTATTTTGCTGATCAATTTTGGGAGCCAGGAATTTGAAATATTACAAACAAAAGAGAACTTGGCATTACAGCAGTCATTACACTTGTAATCACACCATTTCAGCGCACTCCTCACACATGAAGACATCCACTGAAAAGCCAGCCTCGGGTGAATGGTTCTGGCCTTAGGATCTCCCTTCCTCTCTCCCTCCTAGTCATTGCCCAGGGTGACCTGATCCAGGGATGGAGCTGGTTTGGATGATGGAACCCAGCAAGCCTCTGCTCCTCTTCCTCCCACCTCCCCCACCCAAATGCAGCCACTTGCCCAGCAGTTACTCCCCATCCCAGTGCCGATCCTAACAGCAGAGTCTCCAGCCTGTTTCCTCCTCTCCAACGTCTTCCTGGCACTTGAGTCAACATAAAACTCATGAACAGAGCACACACTTCCATCTAGACGCAGCAGACATTAGCAAATGGGGCTGGAGTCCCATTTTTCTTTCTAAGCCATCATACAAGAAACTATTTCAAGGACCCATTCTGTGCTAGGAGTGCCTCCCACCTCGTTCAATAACTCACTCAGACATCACCCTAATAGCTCTGTCTCTCTAGTGGACAAATAGCTGGCCTCCAATTACCCAGACCCATTTGCTGCTGCAATGCGTGGATGTTCAAGTGATGGTCAGTGATCAAGTGGCTAATTCACAATAATGATGGGGCAGGACATCTCCTCTCTTTGTTGCAGGCTTTGCTTCCCATGTATTATATTTTAAAGCCCTTTCTGAGAGTTTTTTAAAAAGACCTTCTTTAGAAGGGTATGTACCCCTTGTTCTGTGATGGCCAGAACTGGCTTCGTCTGCCTTGGCATAGGGTTTTCCTCTGAGCTGCTTTTTTTGTTTTTGGCTGCACCACCTGGCTTGCTGGGATCAAACCCACAATCCTTGCAGTGGAAGTGCAGAGTCTCAACCAGCGGGTGGCCAGGGAAGTCCTTCCTGCTTACTTTAAATCAGCTCTAGATTACTAATAATACCTAATACAATATATAGTTGTAAATATAATGTAAATAGTTACTAGCCCCAATGAATTGAAATTCTACTTTTGGGAACTTTCTAGAATTTTGATAACAAAATAGTTTCTATCCACCGTTTGTTGAATCCACAGATGTGGAACATGTCAATTCAGGGGGCCAACTATAGGCTGTCTCTTATACACATCTAGATGTGTATAAGAGACAGTTGCCAGCCTGCATATATTCAAGGCCATACTATGAGTCACCTCCCAAGTTTTACCAGCTCTTGTGTTTATCTCTGACACAGAAATTAGCCTCTAACAAAAGACCCCTGAATAATATTTGAGTGCATAAGGAGTAGCTGCCTCCTGCTGCAAGCTGCTGCCACTGTTCCCCCTCCCCCGGCAGTTTATTCCTTAGTAACTGTGCTAAGGAACTCTGCTGGGCAGCAAACACTGAAGCACTGAGGCCCTTGGGATGCCAAAGCCCTCCTCCCTTTGTGATACCCTTTCTTTGAGGAACAACCAAGCAGGCTTATGGATGGATGTCTTATCAAGGCTTTCTTTTTTAATTTAGAGGCCCCCCTCCCTTATCTTCCACCTTTCTTTTTCTGAAAAGATTGTGAGATAATTTGAAAGGCAGCTGGACCTGGAGATGCACACATCTGCATTCAGAATTTTCCCCTTTGCTCCCAAGACTAACGATTCCTCACTTGACCCAGCTCACTGTGTTTGGTTTTTGCTTCCCTTAGAGTAATACACATAAATCAAACTTCAATCCTGTGTATTCTCTCCAACACACCAGCATTACCTATATGCTCCTTGGTCCTCCTCCCTACAAGGGCTAAAAGAGAAGAGAGAAAGAGGGTGAGTGCAGAGGTGGGGACATGCAAGTGGCCTTATATCAGGTTGGCACTAGGGGTAAAAGTCCTTCAAATGCCATATACTTATGTCAACATCAAAGGGCAAAGAGGAACATGCCATGGCAGTTTCTGATCAGAAGCAAATGGTTTTCCATGTCCTCATAAGAGAAGTTCATGGAAATTCCCTGGCAGTCCAACAATTGGGACTATGCATTTCCTCAGCAGGGGGCATGGGTTCTATCCCCAGAGAGGAAACTAGGATCCCACAAGCTGCACAGTGCAACCAAAAAAAGGTTGGCGGGGAGGGGTACAGAAGTTAAAGCAGAAGCTGGACAATATCAAATGAAAGACTGTGTAGACTGTCTCAGGAGGGGATGGGGGTGAGCAGTTATTAGATGGCTTTCAAGGCCTGTTATAATCCTGAGGATGAAGAAATTGCTTAGAACACTGTGAAAGTGTTAGTCTCTCAGTTGTGTCTAACTCTTTGTGACCCCATAGGCTGTAACCCACCAGGCTCCTCTGTCCATAGGATTTTCTAGAGAAGAATACTGGAGTGAGTTGCCATGCCCTTCTCCAGGGGATCTTCCCCACCCAGGGATCAAACCTGATCTCTTACATCTCCTGTATTGGCAGGCAGGTTCTTTACCACTAGGTGGGTTCTTAACACCTATAAGAATCATTCTATAAGAACACTGTGAAGTGAAGTCACTCAGTCATGTCTGACTCTGTGCAACTCCGTGGACTGTAGCCCTCCAGGCTCCTCCATCCATGGAATTTTCCAGGCAAGAATACTGGAGTGGGTTGCCATTTCCTTCTCCAGGGATCTTCCCAACCCAGGGATTGAACCCAGGTCTCCCGCATTGCAGCGGACGCTTTTTCTGAGCCACCAGAAAAGCCCCGGTATCAAGAGCCTTAACTACTTTGGGATTCCTGTCAGGTGCAGAGGTTTAGAGTGGACTGAAGTGCAGTCGTTGGTCCTCCCTCTGTATCTGTGGAGGTCAGTCTTAGAACCCTCCAGAAACCAAAATCCATGGATGCTCAAGTCCCTTATGTAAAATGGTGTAGTATTTGCCTATAACCTACACACATCCTTCTGCATACTTTCTCTTGTTTTTGGCTGCACCACCTGGCTTGCTGGGATCAAACCCACAATCCTTGCAGTGGAAGTGCAGAGTCTCAACCAGCGGGTGGCCAGGGAAGTCCTTCCTGCTTACTTTAAATCAGCTCTAGATTACTAATAATACCTAATACAATATATAGTTGTAAATATAATGTAAATAGTTACTAGCCCCAATGAATTGAAATTCTACTTTTGGGAACTTTCTAGAATTTTGATAACAAAATAGTTTCTATCCACCGTTTGTTGAATCCACAGATGTGGAACATGTCAATTCAGGGGGCCAACTATAGGAGGGGTTTTCAAGATATACACCAAGGAGAAAATTTAGCAGATTTGGCAAAAGTATACCCTGGAACTCCACAGGCAGCAATGGGACTCTAAATTGCCCTTTGAAAATGGAGCAAGAAATCAGGGTCTCCAAAGCTTAAATGTGCTTTTCCAAATTATGTAAAGAGGGCCAAACTCTCTAGTCCTAACCCCAGCGCCCCAAACCTGCCATCAGTACACATGGCTAGTTTGCCCATGTTAAGAGCAGCTCACTCCCTTCCTGGCTCCAATTCACACTTGCTCCTTATTACCTGTCTACTCTTTTTACACAAAATGAACTCTCTGCAGGAGAAACCCCAGGGCTTGGGGCTCTGGCTCTGCATTGTTCAGCTACCAGTAGATTAAGCTTTAACAGAGAAATCCTATCTGTTTATGACTCCCAAAGGATCTAAGCCTGGAGACTCTCACCATTTATTCATTTAATCAACAAACATATAATGAATTTCTACCGTGTGTCAGCACTGCTGAGACAGCAATGGAAAACAACGATGCAATCTAAAAACTCAGGGAGCTGAGGGTCTGATGGGAGATAAACACAAAGAAATGAGGGTTTACAAAACATGACGTGAAAGAGCAAGTGCTGTGAGAGCATAATGGAGGGCATCTTACCCATTCTAAGAGGGTCTGAGAAAGAACCATGTGAAATAATAGAAATACATACATTGGTCTCTGCGTGCCATGCCCCCTCCCCCAGGTTGTTGGCACAGAGTTCCTAAAACCCATGCAATTCCTAAGCCATAAGAGCCTCTTGTTCTAATGTTTGATCTTCAACCCTGGTTCCTGACGCAGAGCTTCTAAACTCCTTAGAATTTCCTGGGTGATAGCACTGTGTCTTGTTCTAATGACGCGACTCTGGGTGAGCTCCTGGATGGTTTCCAGATGAGGGCTGGTCACCAGAAAAAACAAGCCATGATTGGAAGGTCAGAACTTTCAGCCCTGACCCCCATCCTCTAGAAAGGTGAAAGAGGCTCAAGGTTGAGTTTATGGTCAATCATGCCTATGTGATGAAGCCACCATAGAAACCCAAAAGTATAGGGCTCAGAGAACTGCCAGGTTGCTGAACACATCTGCGTGCCAGGAGGGTGGTGCACTCCAACCCCATGGGGACAGAACCTTCTTCTCTGCTCAGGACCCTCTCAGATCTTGCCCCATGTACTTCTTCAGCTGGCCGTTCAACTGTACCTTCCATCATATACTTTATTTTACAATAAACCAATAAACGTCTTTCCTTGAATTCTGTGAGCTATCCCAGCAAATGATCAAATCAGAAGAGTGGGTCATGGGAACCTGCAATTTGCACACAGTCAGTGAGAAGCACAGGTGACAACTGGGACTTTGAACTGGCATCTCAGTGGGTGGCAGTTTTGTGAGACTGAGCCCTAACCTGTGAGTCTGTGATAACTCTGGTTAGTGTTGGAAAAAACTGACTTGTAGGACACTTAGCGATGTCATAGAATTGCTAGGTGTGGAAAACCTATAAATCTGATATCAAAAGTATTGTGAGTGTGAGAGCAAAAGAAAACACTTCTGAACTGAGGTCTGAAAGATGAAAAGGCATTAACCAAAAAACAGTGTTCCAAGCAGAGGGAACATACACCCATGACCATACATGAGTTTGACGAGCAGCAGAATGGAAGCATGGAGTCTGAGGGTGTGAGAGGGTTCCAACTTAAATGGAACCGGGGATTAGAAATAGAGAATCTCCGGCATGTGTCCTCAGAAAAACAGAACTTAATTGAGAGACCAATTTCCATAAATGTCTGACCTACAGAGGACAGAGGCCTGTCTCCTGACCAACGAACATCTCTCCCCATCCTCAAGCCAGTGAACTTGCTGCTTGGGCTCTGGCTGGACGTCTCTGTCTTTGCACTCCTTGCCCAGAAATACAACCTGCCCCGAACCTTCAAGGGACTCACCTGTATCTCACTGTTGTATTGAGTTGGCCCAAAAATTCATTCAAGTTTTTCTGTAGCATGTTATGGAAAACCCAAATGAAATGTTTGGCCAACCTAATAATTTCCCCTGCTATTCCTGAATAAATAAACCCAAATTTTGGTTAATTTGAGCTTGCCTCAGTTTACTTCCATACTTAGGTGGACAAAGGTTAATCAGAATAACATGCAGCATTGATCTAGGATGTCTGAGCGACGGTGCTGTGCTAAGTGTCTGCTATGCCTTCTCAGTTGATGCTCACAGCATCATACCTCAGATGGGACACAGGGAAATTAAGTGCCTTATCCAAAGCCACAACCTTGGTGAGTGGTGAAGCTGGGAATTAAACTCCAGCCGTCTGGAGCCAGAACCCACATTCTTAACCCCCACTCTCTAACGCCTACATCTCTAATGCAAATGAATAAAACAAATCATGGGACGTTAGCACAGGACTCGACCTTTCGCTCCAAAGGCCACCAACCCCATTTAGAGATCCAAATCTCTCCCAGCTTCTGGCCCTTTGTGACCACAGAACCTCTGTTCAGTCCCCAGTTTCTTGCCAGTAACTGGTACCCAGTCGTACCCCTCTGTGTTCCCTGGATCCTTGGTCAGCATGTCAGGTTCCCAGATCAGAGGCCGACTCCCTAATTCTTCTGAAAACCAGAGCCTTTCTTGCCTCTGAATCCTAAACTCCTCCTATCAGACCCATAGGCACTATGCTATGCCAGCTTCTCTGTGCTTCTTCCTATTCTGGCTTCCTGCCCTCCCCGAGTTGCTTCAGTGTCTCTGTGTCTGTGACTGGTCTCCAGGGCACAGCCCCCATCCCCAGCCTAGACTCACCCACAGCCCAACAAAGACCAGACTGGGAGGTGTGAGGAGAGGTGGGAAGAGGGAGAGACTTAAGAAGGTAAGAAGAGCAATTGTGTGAGAGGCTGGCCAAGTGAAGATTATGGAATATGGGCAGAACTGGGGCCCAGAGCCTAGAAAGAGAGATGTCCTTATCCTAAGGAGGCATGTGCAATCCAATCCACCCCTGATGCCCTAGTCCAATAGCTAGCTGAGCACTGAAATCCCTTTTTAAAAGGCAGTTCACGAAGAAGAAACTGAGTAAGAAAGTAGCAAGCCCAAGGGAAGAGAAACGTGTATTTAATTTCACATTAGAGGACATGCATTCCTTCCCAGATGCTCATTTTGGTTGGGGAGGGCAACCCGCACATAAAAGGAAAAAGGAAGAGGGCCTTGGAAATGAGGAAATGGAACCAAAAGGGGCCAAGACTCCTAAAGGGCATGGATGCCACAACCAGGCAGAAATGACAGCCTGACCCAGGTCCAGACTTGCCTAGACATGGTGCTCCCATCATACAGTGGATGTGGTTCCTGATTTCACTTTAGCTAATTACCCAGAGAGAAAATGCAACGTTACCTGCTATTTAGGCAGCACTGCCCTACAAAACCACTGAATTTGATGCAGCCCTATGATGCACCTCCTCCCATTTCCCCACTCCAGAGTTTAGGGACAGCTGTGCAGCAGATGGAAGGAGATTAGCAGCTACCCCAGGGCTTCTCAAGTTTTAAGGTACCATTTATCACCTGTGGACCTTGTTAAAATGCAAATTTGGATTCAATCAGCTTAAGGTGGGGCCCAGAGTTTGCATTTCTAACTAGTTCCCAGGCTTCCCTGGTGGCTCAATGGTAAAGAATCTGTCTGCAATGGAGGAGATGCATGTTAGATCCCTGGGTCAGGAAGATCCCCTGGAGAAGGAAATGGCAACCCACTCCAGTATTCTTGCCTGGAGAATTCCATGGACAGAGGAGCCTGGAGGGCTACAGTCCATGGAGACACAAAAGAGTCAGCATGACTCAGCAACTAAACCGCCACCCAGGTAGTCCTGGAGCAGCCACTGCTGGAGGCACAGGCTTTAGACAGCAAGGCCTTCCTGCTGCTATAGTGCATTCCACTCCATTGCCATGGCTCTTCATAATCTGTGAAGTACTAAACAAATACAGAGGAATCTGAGTGTTCTTTTATTTGATAAATCTAGCAACCCTAAGTAGAATGGATGCAAATAAACTTCTGCAGAAGAAAGATGTGCTGGCAGCCCATTAACAATAACAAGGAAAGTAAAATTACACAGGCCAAGAGGGAGAGTTCTATTTTCCTTGAGTTTCCTATAGTTGTTTGTTGGTCATCAGACACAGAAAACATTCTGTGGACCTTTGACCACCAAAGAAAAGTCTCTTCACACTGAGCTAGAAGGTAGGTTTTAATACACATCAGAGTTTGGCTCAATTGCCACATTGTTTCTTGTGTTGCTTTACAACATGGTAGACCATTAAAACTATTTCCTCATTTTACGGGTTAGGGAACTAAGGCTGGCCAGAGAGGTGATTCACCTTGCTCAAAGTCACGTGACTAGTTAATAGCTAAACTGAACTAGAACTAGGCAATAAGCCTAGTGCTCTTTCCAGTACAAGAATTTGTTAAAATAGCATCTGAACAGGGGAAAGACTTCAAGTTGATTGGTCTCATGTGGTCCCCAATCCCTACAGTGGGGAACTTGTTGGAGGCTCCCTACTTAGAAATTAATATTGTTTGTGACAGGTGAAGTTTTCTAGTCTCTCAGTCACTCAAATAGACATCTTTTTGAGTATGGATTACCCATCTGATTGTGCAGCAGGAGGGAGGGAGGGATCCTACAGAGGTCATGGAAGGCTCTTTTGAGTTAAGTCTAGAACAGAGCCTTCATGCATGTATAAGAATTATATAACCAGAGAGGATGCTTCAGATAGGAAATAGCATGAGCAAAGGTACTGATTAAAAAAAAATACATTGTATATTTGGCTATAGCCTTTTGCATATCAAGTTTAAAATTTGTTAAATCACCCTTCACCTTTTGCTTCTATAACCAAGCAGGACACACTATGGGGCCTTGAGGGGAGGCAGGCCCTTTCCCCATGTCCTCTGCTTTAGCTCCTCTCTGAAGTACCTAGAAAATAGTATCATGTGCACATTTCCTGAGTTGCTTTATAGAA
>SJYC01075747.1:0-23580 GCA_006408675.1 Madoqua kirkii | reverse complement strand
GTGTGTGTGTGTGTGTGTGTGTGTGTGTGTGTGTGTGTGTGAGATCCGGGACAAAGGACTATTCTGAACATAGTAGTAGTAGTGGTTTAGTCACTGAGTCATGTCTGACTCTTGTGACCCCATGGACTGTAGCCCTCCAGGCTCCCCCATTCATGGGATTCTCCAGGCAAGAACACTGGACTGGGTTGCCATTTCCTTCTCCAGGATTCTAAACATGGATACCAGTTTTTTTAAATGGGGGCTTGAAGGACAGTCTTTGTTGCCAAAGCTATTGCAAAGCTACCATAAACATTGCTTAAATATTCAGGCGTCATGTTACCGTCTCCTTTGGAAGTGCTGGCTAGCTGCAAGGTTTTGTTTACTATAATACACGAATTCCTCACTTATCTGCTGGTCATTGCTCTGGCAACCTCATCTCCATGGAACACGAGAAAATAATGAAGTAAAACAAATGGTTTCTAAACAGCTCAACTAGATGGATCAAGGTCATTCAGAATAAATTTCAAATATTTGACTAAAAAGAGAACTCCTGACTCAAAATATGCTTGCTTTCATTAAAAAATGTCATTCTAACAAGCTAGGCTGATTGCTTTCTTTGCCTACAGCAAAAGGAAGAGAGAGGGAGGTAGGGTTGGTAGGGAGAGAAATGAGGAATAAGCAGATACATTGTGTAGAGGGAGACATAATAACCAAAGTTCATATATTCCTCTGGACGGCAGTCTCCCTCAGCACAGCTAACGTGGTCCATCTGTGTTCTCTGCATTGTTGCTGACACATGATGTTCCGTAAAGACTATGTAAACAAACAAAGAAACAAACAAATATATGACTCAGAGGCCGAGGGACATAGAAGAACTGCATGATGTTGAAAGAAGAATTTAAAAAAAGGTAACACTTACAGGCTACTCTGCGATTAAGCAGAGAGTTCTTTCTACTACGCTGTATGCTGCAGCACGAACGTTTCTATTTAGGGAGAAAAGAGGTCAGCATGAAGCACAAGCTCCCCTTGCTATCAGCGATGTGTGATTCAGAAAAGGTTACATTTTGGAACCTGGGCGAGTACTTGTTGCCTTCAGAAATAATTTCTATAAAAACCTCACACCTTCCTTCCTTCCGCCTCCCCGCAGCTAAATCTCCATTTCTCTCTTTGTCTCTCTATCTAGTTGTTTTCGCCTCTTCATACTGAAGAAATCCTTTTGTGCCATGGATATCTCCTTTACCTGATCATGTTGCTAAAGTGATATGTTTCTGTATGCAGAGTAGATGCTAGAAGCAATTCTTTGTTCAACAAATTCACGGATGAAAAAAAATGTTCATAGTGATTTATACATACTCATACCTTAAATTCTAACTTTAAATTCTAGTAAATGTGACCCTTTGTGAAGAGGGATAGACAGTTCTGCTCTCAATGATGATCTATTCATTCAGTTTGCCCCCGATATGTTATTCTCCTCAAGATTTTTAAACTGAAAATTGCTACTAATGATAATCATCAAGGCAGGTGGCACTCACTGAGTAGTGAGTGTGTGTGTATGCGTGTGTGCGCGTGCATGTATGTGCCCCAGGAACTCTGCAAAAAGCTTTCATGGATGATGATTTAATTCTCACTACACTTGAGAAAGTAGGATATCTAATCTTATATGTGGGGAATTGAGTCTTGCAGAGGTGAGTTTCCAAAGTCCAAATTTACACATCTAGTCTGTGGCAGAGCTGGGACCTGAGCGTTTGTGGTCTGACTCCCAAACCTATGCTTTAACATTTATACGATGTGCTTCTTTCTCCCATCATCTCCAGAAATAAAGTAGCAAACAATAGCTCAGTATCTGTTTTAATCACACTGAGTAAAATATAGCTTTCATTTACTGTCATTCAGTCATGACAATGCTAAATCGCTTCAGTCGTGTCCGACTCTGTGCGACCCCATAGACGGCAGCCCACCAGGCTCCCCCATCCCTGGGATTCTCCAGGCAAGAACACTGCAGTGGGTTGCCATTTCCTTCTCCAATGCATGAAAATGAAAAGTGAAAGGGAAGTCGCTCAGTCGTGTCCAACTCTTCACGACCCCATGGACTGCAGCCCACCAGGCTCCTCCACCCATGGGATTTTCCAGGCAAGAGTACTGGAGTGGGGTGCCATTGCCTTCTCCAGTCATGACAATGGCAGAGTGCAATTAAACTAACCCTTAGTTTGAAAAGGGGCTCCCCAGGTGGCTCAGTGGTAAAGAATCCGCATGCAGTGTGGGAGACCCGGGTTCGATCCCTGGGTCGTGAAGATTCCCTGGAGAAGAAAATGGCTAACCACGGCAGTATTCTTGCCTGGAAAATTCCACAGACAGAGGAGCCTGGCGGGTTACAGTCCATAGGGTTGCAAAAGAGTCAGACACGACCCAATGACTAACAGTTTGAGAAGAGAGTAGGAAAATACATATATCTATTCACAGGCACAGTTAATTAATTTCATAATGGTCAGTTACTTGTCTCCCTCCCTTCTCCCTCCCCCTCTCCCTTTTCTCTTGAATTTAATGGATGTATGTAGCTAAAACAGGTAATTCAGGAAGCATTATCTTCCATCTTGCTCCTCTCCAGTTTGCTGGCTGTTCTGAATAATCTGAATAACTTCATTATTTCCTGACTTCCGTTTCTTTGGGGCACTTTGGTCGTAGTTTTCATTTCTCTTCTCAATTAGCTAAATCTTAATTCATATCACAATGTCGTTCCATCCATCTGGATAACATTCATGAAACACACTTTTGAAACTATTTTCATTCAGAGGGCCCAAAGAATAAAACAAGCCAGGCTGATTGTATGGTTCTTGTGTAGCAACTGACAGGAAAATACTCAGTTTAATTTTCTTGGTGTCCAGATAGGGAACAAAATATGCCACCAATTTCTTTTCCTAAACAGAGCAAACCAATATGTACATGTGCCTGAGGGCCTAGGGACACAGGGATGTTTTGTGTATGACTTTAATAAAAAACATGTTTTTCTTTTAAAATCTTCCATGAGCGAGATGGGAATCCAGGGGTTGAGGATGAGCAAAGGATGGCTGCAGCTGGGAATGAAGAAAAATGAGGCGAGTGAGAGCGAGGAGCTGATAAGATAAAATGCATTTAGGCTGTCGATCAGATGTCAGAAGCCATGCCCTGATGTTCTGAAATTGCCTTTTTATGTTGCATTTCTCAAAGGTGACCTCAGAGCGCAAGCTTTAGTGTTCTTCTGGGAAAGAGCCAAACAAGAATAAATACAGTAGCGACAGCACATGCTAAGATTTCTTCCCATTCTCAGTTTACCAAGATTATTAACAGAGACTTTTTAGACAAAAATGAGAGTAATGGTTTGTTTTCTGGTTATATTGCCCCTCTATGCTGCTTCACTCTGTTGCTTCTTGCCAGCCCGGTCTTTCTTCTCAAGGTTCCTCATTTTGAATATCATTAAGCATGTCAATATCTGTTCTCCAATCCCTGTCTTGACCTTAATAGTCACAGCCGAGAAATTATTTTCTTGCCCTCTTTATTTGGCTGGAGTAATTCCACTCATTCTGTGAGCTTATTAATTCCCCCCCTCATGTTTGATAAGCACATTTTACAGGGCAATCATGACTCAGAGTGCAGAATGGAATATAAAGTTAGAGCTCCTTTTTTTTTTTTCTTTTTTGTAAGCAGTTAATCAGAGGGTGAGCAATCTGAAGTTGTTCCCTGACTGAAACGTTCACATCTGATTGCTTTCCTACTCAGCTCCATTGTCAACCGCCTCTGGGTGTCTCAAACAGCTCAGTAATGGCAGCACCTGGGTTGGGGTAATGGTCACAGTCCTGTTTTGATGGTTTGCTTTATAGTTTTTTGCAGACTCAAATAGCCTGAGTACAGGTGCAGTCTGAGGAAGCTGAACGCTGCAGTATTAGATCTAGAAACAGTTGAGATCTAAATGCCTGTGAACTCCAGGTCTTAACCCTCTCACCTCCTTATGCTTTCCTTGTGGTCTTAACTTGACCCAAGAGGACGCTTACCATCTGCTATCTTCTTTGCTTATTGATCTAAAGACAAGGTGACCTTGATGGAAAACTTGTGGTCTTTTGCAAGTAGTATAGGTACTTAGCAGGAATTGCAGGCTCTCAGCTCTATTTTTACTCTGGGATCTGATTGGCAGGCAGATCTATTCATTCCCGTCCATGTGACGACATCAAATCTTCCACCAGGAGGACCCAGGGGAAAGGGGAAATGAGGGGTGAATGAACCTTCTACTGGGTATAAGAATGTGACCAACACAGGATTTCTCCTTTATTTTTCTAAAGCCCTTCTGCATTTTTCAGTCTACTTCTCTGAGCTATCCAGGCCAAAAGGAAAATGATTAAGTCTCAGAAGAGGCACGAATTGGCCTGAAGCTACAGAGGAAAAAGTTTTGGGGCGGACAGTTTGAAAGATGGAGAGTAAGAGTGATTAGACAGAGGAAGAGAAGTCCCACCACTGCAGAGAGCGGGGAAAGATCAGCTAAGCTATCAACATTCATGAGACAGAGCAAAGCCCCAGAGAATAAGCAAGGCTTGGCTGAAAGGAGGAGGGCGGGAGGAAATCATAACAGGCAGATGACAAGGAGTGCTTTTCTGCTTGCTTCCCACCTTACAGTTTTCACAGGACAGTTTTTTTTGAGAGACAGTAAAACACCTTGATGGCAATTCTAGGCTATGTGTTTAAACCGTGAAGATGATTCTTCATTTAGCCAACACATAACTTTTTTTTTTTAAGCTCCTACTTTATGCCAGGTACCGAGTCAGCCTCTGAGAACACAGCTGTATAAGATAGAAATGATACAGTCTTGCAGGGGAAAAAGTTGGCGGCTAGTGGCTCCCTGTGTGGAAGAGAGATGAGGAAGATAGACTAGGGACTCCCCAAGCTCAGAGTGCTGGGGAAAGTGCTGCTCCCTCCCTGGTGGGAGGTGTTGCCCTCAAACTCAGCTTCCTATGGGCCTGGGGTCCCAGCCCTCCAGCCGCCTGCTTCTGCCATCTTGTAAGGTTGCCAAGCGCTGGCAGCTGGGACTCTGAGGGTTCTTTGCAGGGTTGGTATCCTCTCCCTTCCCCTAGGACCCACTTCCTGTCTGCGTGTGTTCCCACTGACCAGCTTGCTTTCCTGCTTGTTCTGGAAGAAGGTAGAAAATGGGGGCTCTCCTGGCCGTTCCGTGGGTGAGACTCTGCGCTTGCGCTGCAAGAGCTGTGAGCTTGATCCTTGGTCGGGAAACCAAGATCCACATGCCAGGCAGTACAGCCAAAAATAAAAATAAAAAGAATGGAAATCAGTACATGGCTTTAAAAAAAGAAAGCAGACTAGCAGGAGGGCAGCCCTCGGTGTCCCTCCCACAGCAGAAACCTTGTGTCCGCAGGCTCCTCCCTCACCCTGCAGGCTGTGTGAGGGGTGGTGAGAGATTGTGGGCTGGTGGACCTGTTTTGGTTGAGTCTGTTTGCAAATTTGCTCAATAAAGTTCGCATCTTGACTTTTGTTATGGGGTTTGACTGTTGTCTTTCCCATAGCTCTGCAGACAGTTAAACTGGAAGAGCAAATACGTGTTGTGGCTGGAGCTCATTTTAAACGAGAACTGAATGTCCTTACGAGTGGCGTGTGCTGCCGTGGTCTCAGATCCCCACCAGCTCACTTATTTGTTAACTGCCCAGCCTCTGTGTGCACTTGAAATTGTCTTCCTTGTGAGTACAAGTGTGGTGTGTTACATACGGGGATGCCCTGGGCACCACTGGAGCATGTGGGGTGGGGGGCTGATGTGCAGGACTTCAGAGGACATGGCACTGAGGCTAAGACGTGAAGGCTGAGAAGGAGTTAAGTAGGTGCAGAGATGGGTGAAGATGTAGTGGGCACAGACATGGAAGTGTTTCAGGCAGAGGGGCCCATGGAAAAGGCCCTCAGGCCGAAAGACTTGGTATCTTTATAGGAAAGGAAAATTCAACATGTGTGTAGCTTAAGCCCAGAGGATCTGCAGTTTGAAGAATATTTCTCAGATTAGTGATTAAATTGCTCCAAAGTCTTTGATGGTTTCTTTCCTGCTTCCTGTGGCCAACATATAGGGGAATCTCAGAGTGGAGTTAAGGATAGAATCTGTGCATAGCCTCAGAGAAGAATGGAATTGATGGAGACAAAAATCTTTTGTTTCTCCTCCATTTTTCCTTTTTTAAGGCCACTTCTCCTCTCTCCGTTAGAGAACCATTTAAAAATGCTAAATAACTTGAAAGAAAATCTATGAACTGCTGTGTAATTTCCTTTATATTTTCCCTCCTTAATCCCTCCTTGTCTTTCTTGTTTCTTTTTCTTTCTGAAGAAGGACTTAGGTATAAAAATGAGCAAAATAATTAATTGCAGTTAATTTTATCTTCAGTGGCTTGGAAATCAGGTACAGGCTGGTCCCTAGAGAAACCCTAATACCTATTATTGGAAAATAAGACCTGCAAGGACAAATATAATCGAAAAATAAGAGATTCAGTTTTCCCTGTTGAAAATAAAGAGCATTCTCTCCTGTCGCTTCCTCTCAGAACATTTACCCTAGAAAACTTGTAAGCAGGTACTTTCTCTCTGTCTTTGAAATGCATCATTTTAGAAACAGAATAAGCCTTTTTGTCAGCTTTATGACCCAGGACTGTCTTTCTGAGGACCTGGGAGACTTCTCTTTGAAACCTGAACATCAAAGGGGATGGCCCCTTGCCTCCCAGCTTCTCTGGGAGGATGGTGGTACTAACTTCAGTGGGTGCCTTGTTCCATGTTGTAAAACTACCACCTGTCACAGACGTCCCTCTCTTCTCCCTTGTGGATTAAGTTACCCAGCTAACATAGATGGTCACCCCAATTACTGAGTAAAGTTAGGATGAATTATGTGTGACAAATGGTGCTCTCCAGTACTCTTACTTGAGAATTAGTTGTGGTTTATCTTGAAAACACTTTCTTTCTGTCCTTGAAAACTCTTAGCAGATTGCCTGTGATATACATCACATTCTGGTTTAATGCTTTTTCAATAATGAGTGATTTTTTTTAATGTCCTAGCTTTATAGAGAGGATTTGGGGGTTGGAAAGAGAGGTTTTCTCCCCCTGTATTTTCCCAGGAGATCTTAAAGGGGGTAACTTTTTTTTTTTTTTGGAACCTGTTCCAGAGCCTTGCACTAGCCTTTCAGCAGAACCCAGTACTTTGAGAAATGGAAGCTGTTCTCTCTAGCACTCAGTTGCTGGGCCTGATACAAGTTCTCTTTGGCAGATGGAATGCCAGCCCTTTCAGATTTTCCCAGGTGGACTAAGCACTGTGTGTTTTCAGAAGTTCTCAGCAAGGCTTTCATTTCAAATTCATAAAAGTTATCAGCCAACTTCCAACAATTGTTTAATAAAAAGCAATCAGCCAGCCAAAAATATAATGGCTTTTATGTCAGAATATACTGGAGACAGCTGCTAAGCGGGCCATGAGCAGCCCCTGGGCCACACGCCCCAAGTCCCAGGCATATGCACAGATAGGCACAGCAGCACAGCGCATATTGGGAGTAATAAACCTACCCCCACCTCCTGGCCTCTCCCCACCAACCCAGTCTCCCCACTCCAGAGAAAGCAACAGAAGGAGACTCTCTGGAGTAAATTGCCACAGTCAAGATGCACAAAACTCATTCATTAGGCAAGGAGCTAATCTGGTGACAGAAACAGAAAGCCCTAGTTCCCTAGCCTGGTTTGGATAAAATCCATGCGAATCTTATTGCATTGCAGAAAAACGATTAAAAAAAAATGCCTCCACCAAACAACTAATTCAACAGCATTCATCAAGAAAATTGAACTCAGATGAGAGACTTTTCTTTATCTGTTTGCTTCTTCCGGTCTAATATGGATAGTGAAAAAGTTTCTGGAGTTTTCTCTTCCTTGCAAATATGGTTTTATTCCCCCCCAGTGTTTTTTGACACAGTCATGTTCATTGCTCTGCCTTGCTCCTCGGGAGATGTTCCAATGATTGAGATATTCATGATGGCCTCATATGTCTTATGTTGTCATTAGAAACACAAATCCAGATAGGTGTTTGTTTTAATCATGGGGGTGGTAAAAAAGGGAACTCTCCTGAAAATTTTCACCAGCAAGTAAGGCCATTTTCCCCCCATCAAAAGCATGTTTATTTTGAGAACAAAGCGTAGGAAATCACCTTTTGTTTATAGAGCACTTTCCCATCCCAAAGGATGCCGTGGTTTGTAAACACTCTGAAGCTGTTTTCAGAGCATTCACATTGCCTGTCTCCTAAGGACAGATCCTGGAGGCTGATCTGTATCCATACCTTCTGGCCTTTTCAGAGTGCCAGCAAAACCTTATTCCATAGCTAAGAAAAATGTGCAATGTTTTGGAGGATAATGGGAATATTTTCCCTGAAACATTAAATAGCAGAATGTGGGCTATAGAGTTCCAGATGAATCCTTGGAATTATTCTGTGGATCTCCAGAGGCTTTTCAAACTTCAATTCATCCTTCAGTCATTTTTTCTTCCCCCAAGAAAATTTTCAGCAGAGCTAAAGAATACCCCCCATTTCAATAGTTTCCTGGGAGGACTCACAGGGCTCAGTGCAGAGTGAACATGGCTAAGATTCATTACAGTGAAAAATACAAAGTGAGTTAAGGGAAAAGGCATGTGGAGTGAAGTGGAGAGGAAACCAGGCTGAAGCCTCTCCTGGTGGAGAGGACATTCTTCACTCCCCAGTGATGAGTGGTGGCAACATATGTGAAATGTTATCTATCTGAGAAGCTTGTAGAGATTTAGTATCCAAGTTTTTAAATTGAGGACCACATTTTTAAACAGACGGTCACGTGGGTACCCTCTGCCTGACATGTCCAAATTCCGGACTCCCAGAATAAAAGCAGGTGTTCAGAATAAACTATATTGTTTGTGCGAACAGTTTAGGCACAGTGAGCCATTCTTATCAGTTCTGGAAATTTGTGGGAAAACTCCCAAATCCCAGTTCCCAGATGTCAGCCAAGGGCTAAGCTTGCAGCAGGCCTTTCCAAAGATTGCAGCCTCACAGATTACAGTCTCCTGTTTCACAGACAGTTAACTGTGTTACCTCTTCTTTGCACAAGTAGCATTCTGGACTGATCATTCCAGCCTCTCTTCTTTCCTGCCTCATCCCCTGAGATGGGGAGTGGATAGGAGGTTAGGAGGCACCCAGTGGGACCTACTGTATGGCACATGGAACTCTGATCAATGTTTCGTGGCAGCCTGATGGGAGGGGAGTTTAGGGGAGAATGGATACACGTGTCTGTGTGGCTGAATCCCTTCTCTGTTCACCTGGAAATGATCACCATGGCTCTACCGTTGTATCACAACTATTGGCCGTACTTCAGTACAAAATAAATTTTTTTTAAAAAGAGGCACCTTGTGTGTGTCAGCTCCTGGGAAGAGGGTAAACGAGGGGCAGAAAGGTTGGTGAGAAGTAAAAGGCAAGGCTTGTACTCTTAACGTAGGTCCAGGGTAGTGAGGATTCCAAGAGGCAGTGTGGTGAAACTTAAAAAAAGCAGACATTTTAGAACTGGGCTGAGTTAGGTTCAAATTCTGCTTGATATTTCTATAGAACTTAAAAAATTTCAGACCTTTCTTGTCTCTGCTCGTACAGATAGGCCTGTTGTTTTGTAGGAAGTGAGGTTGTGCATTTCAGGGGAAATATCAGAGAGAGGAGACCTCCAAGGCTGCTAGTTAGTAGGTGAGTCAAAAATGAAATTAGTGTTTTTGAGCACAGATACAGTGTTTTAACTTTGGGTTGGTTTTCTCATTTAAAAAAAATGATTATATTTGAACACGTAAGGTCTATAAGCATTTACTGGTGAGCATGCTAAGGGCCATATGTTAGTGATGTAGTCTCTGCTTTCAAGATGCTTACAGTCTAGCGTGAACCTCATGGGGCACAAGAGAGATTTTAAATACAATAAATACATTTATGAAATTACATATTTTTTAACTCTGTGATGACAGAGGATAGAACAAAGTGAGCGGTAGAGAGGATATTTGTCACACACAACAGCTTCTTCCCATAACTCACCATTAATGTATCACCTATGAATTTGACTCCTCTTGTTAGAATTGTATTTCAAATCTTTGCTATCCTTTCAGATTATATCATCTCCGGAGTCAACCAATTAAAGTAGTGCTCTTGGGGAAGGAGATCCAACCAGTCCATTCTAAAGGAGATCAGTCCTGGGTTTTCATTGGAAGGACTGATGTTGAAGCTGAAACTCCAGTACTTTGGCCACCTGATGTGAAGAGCTGATTTGAAAAGACCCTGATGCTGGAAAGGATTGAGGGCAGGAGGAGAAGTGGACGACAGAAGATGAGATGGTTGGATGGCATCACTGACTCAATGGACATGGGTTTGGGTGAACTCTGGGAGTTGGTAATGGACAGAGAGGCCTGGCATGCTGCAGTTCATGGGGTTGCAAAGAGTCGGATATGACTGAGTGACTGAACTGAACTTGGGGAAGGGGCATCTTGATCTACTTGTCTGATGTGTTCATCCAAATAACAATAGCAGAGTTTGATGATCTACTCTCTTATTTCTCTAGCCTGAGGGTTCTTATCTTCCTTACCTGTCTACAGATATAAAGTCACCTCTTTTTAAATTCAAGGACTTCCCTGGTGGCTCAGATGTTAAAGAATCTGTCTGCAACTCGGGAGACCTGAGTTCTATCCCTGGGTTGGGAAGATGCCCCAGAGGAGGAAACGGCAACCCACTTCAGCATTCTTGCCTGGAGAATACCATGGACAAAGGAGTCTGGGGGTCTACAGTCAGGCTCACAGAGTCGGACATGACTGAACGACTAACACTTTTACTTTCAGGCTTAATTCAAGCCCGTATTGTCGAGACTATTGTCCAGAGAATTGTCCGGAGAATACCAGCATGAAAACCAGAACAGCAAACATGTTCTCAATTCAGTCTTTGTGTGGCTTTGAGAAATATTTTGCTAATTTCATGGGAAGAGGCTCACATTTGACCTTTGTTTTTGGGACCACCAGACTTATTACCCAAGCGCCTAGCCGGGTCTCCTGGTTTTCAGTCTCTGCTCCACTCCATGGCCTCACACTCAAATATACAGACTTATACAACCAGAGTGTGTGTATTCATGCTATTAAAGGCTTTTGATTGATCTGCTCTGTATTTTACTCTCATTTTAGAATAGAGGCCAGATCACACTGTGATTGAGGATATCAATTCTTAAGTCATAGTGCTTTATTCTAGTCCCAGCCCAGACATTTCGCAGCTGTGAAACATTGGGCAATTTGCTTAATCTCTGTTTTCAATTTCCTCACTTATTAGATGGGGAATAAAATATTAGTACCACTCTTAGGATTAAATAAGAATATTTTTGACATGCTTTGAGCAGTGTCTGACACTTTGTTATGTTTGAAAAATATGGAAGTTAGAACAATTGTCGTATTCAATATTAAAGTATCTCTTAGATTCTTTTTATTACAAATAATTGCTTTGAGTTGTGTCTTCCCTAATAAACCTTTTACTAGTTGAAAGAGACTGTTACAGAGATCCAGTCTTCTTACAAATTCACTTTTTTTTTTTAGTCTATAACATAGTTCCCCCATGTCAGAAATCTGATTTACACCAAATCAGAACCAGAACTGAGAAATTAGGTTGAAAGACTATGCTTATGATTAACAGGAGATAGAATACCAAGAGTTCCCCCCTTTTATTTTTCTGGTTGAAAAGTGTGGCTACAAAGCTCTTATCCTGACAGATTCTACAATGTCTCTTCCTTTTTTTTTTTTTAAATTTACACTAACATTTTGAATTCATTCTTCCTAGCAAAGAAGGCAGTTGCGGCAGAAACATTAGTTTGAGTGGGTGCATAGATCAGTGTTGCTACAAGGAAAGAACGTATTGATGTGTGATTAGGCGCAACTGTAACATACAAAAAAAAAAAAGTTTAGGGAGAGAGACAGAGAATTTCTCTTGAAATGAGAAAATAGAAACAGGGTGCCCAACACACAGTAGGTATTAAGCAAATGTTAACTCTTGTCTGTCCCTTTGCCTGGCTGCCAGAAGCAATTTCTTTCCTCTCAGTATTTGTATTGACCTTTCTTTCCCTTTAGTTAAGAAAACACGAGGTTTTTCTTTCTTTTTTTTTTTAAAGGCCAGTACCATAAACTGTGTGATGTTTAGCTTCTGCAGAGGTGTGAAGAAGTCCTGCTGTTAAAAGGGGAGTAAGGTTTTGTTTTGTTTTTTTAAATTGGGTGGAAGCCCAGAAAATGTTAGACAAGCCAAAATGAAAACTCATCCTGACTCATGACAACATTCACACATGTGTATATGTTTAGGGGTGTGAATGTGTGTGCCAAGAAGAAGAAAGGAATTAATCCAAAGTCTAAGATGGCAAAATGGTTTGACCCATCACTCACCACCCAACGTGGTTTCCCTCCTTAGCCATTGTTAGAGGCTAGAGTTAGCCAGCTTTAAATTTCCAATCTTAGAAATACACAGTCTAATTAATGTAGCATTTTGTGAGCTGAACAGATTGTGACTATTTATTTGGTCAAACCAGAGGCCAAGACTTAATTATTTGAACCTCACAGATTTTTCAGAACTTAGAATCAGAGTAGTGGCTCCTCTCCATTGAAGTTTAGTACAGTAGGGGGTCCCCTTAAAGGGAAAGGTTTGTGGTTGGACAGACTTCCTGTTTAAAAATGTTCCTCCTGAGTCTGGTT
The DNA here is from genome assembly GCA_006408675.1 of Madoqua kirkii. Classification (NCBI taxonomy): domain Eukaryota; kingdom Metazoa; phylum Chordata; class Mammalia; order Artiodactyla; family Bovidae; genus Madoqua; species Madoqua kirkii. The sequence goes on along the minus strand of SJYC01075747.1, from coordinate 10,872 downwards.
CCCTGGGCTATCCTGCAGGTTCTCATTAGTTATCTCTTTAATACATAAAATTAATAGTGTATGTCTGTCAATCCCTACCCAGTGCTCTGTGGTGACCTAAATGGAAGGAAATCCAAAAAAGAGAGGATATATGTATATGTACAGCCAATTCACTTTGTCGTACAGTGGAAAGTAACACAACACTGTAAAGCAATTAGAGGCCAATCAAAATTAATTAAAAAATAAATAAAAGCACTCCTCATATTTCCTTCAGTTACAGACACAGCTTTAAATAGGAACATGCTTACCAAAGCGTCAACAGCAGATGTTCAGAATATAAGCCCCTTGTTCATAATAGATTGTTGAAGGGAGTGAGATATGAAAACGTAGAGCCCTGGAGATAACTGTAGATCAGAGGTAAAAAATTCTGTTTCCCTTTCAACTCCTTTTAGAAAAGCATATTTCAAACCCAAATGCTGCAAACTTGACTCTCCTGGTAGAGACAAAAATTTGTGTCTTCAGCCAGTCCATCTAAAGGAAATCAGTCGTGAATATTCATTGGAAGGACTCATGCTGAAGCTGAAACTCCAATACTTTGGCCACCGGATGCAAAGAACTGACTCATTGAAAAAGACTCTGATGCTGGGAAAGATTGAAGGCAGGAGGAGAAGGGGATGACAGAGGACGAGATGGTTGGATGGCATCACCGACTCAATGGACATGAGTTTGAGCAGGGTCTGGGAGTTGGTGATGGCCAGGGAGGCCTGGAGTGCTGCAGTCCATGAGGTCGCAGAGTTGGACACAACTGAATGACTGAACTGAACTGAGGGACACAAATGTGTGGGCTACTCCTTCCTAATGAGGTAAAATGGAGGCTTTTGAAAAGTCAGTGTCACCAACACAGTATACTGACACATATATATGGAATTTAGAAAGATAGTAATGATGACCCTGTATGTGAGACAACAAAAGAGGCACAGATGTATAGAATGGACTTTTGGCCTCTGTGGGAGAGGGAGAGGGTGGGATGATTTGGGAGAATGGCATTGAAACATGTATACTATCATGTAAGAAACAAAGTGCCAGTTTATGTTCGATGCAGGATACCGGATGCTTGGGGCTGGTGCACGGGGATGATCCAGAGAGATGATATGGAGTAAGAGGTTGGAGAGGGTTTCAGGATTGGGAGCTCGTGTACACCTGTGGCTGATTCATGTCAATGTTTGGCAAAACCAATACAGTATTGTAAAGTAGAATAAAGTAAAAAAAAAAAAAAAGTCGGTGTCAGCCCTGCCTCAAGCCTGAGTGTTTTGCAGGAAGGACCCCAGTTTAGGGGGGTGGCAAAGACTGCAGCCTCAGGTTGCCCTGTTATCTGATCCTCACCTGCTTCCCTGGGAAGAGGAAAAACAAATTTTTCTCTAATGGCCCAGATTGTCTTCAATACTTACCAGCAGGAGTCTCTGACAACTTTGTTCTCTCTTTAGAGATTTAAAGAGAAACAAAATATTACACTTCCACCTGGCACAGGAAGAAGCCAAAATCTACCTCATTAGTGAATGGAAAACATGGGCCCCTTTGGGCCAGATCAGGAGGTCAGTGCATATCTGGCTGAAAGGCCCTATTTATTAACCAAATACCCATTACGTGGGTCACGTCCAAGGCCAGCCTGATGAGTAGGCAACTCCCCATATGGTTTCATTTCAGGGGCTGAAATACCACTCCCTTGATCCTCCAAATGGAAAATATGTGCCCACTGATGCCTGAAATGTCTTTTATAGGAAAAAATGCCTTCCATTTAGAAGTCAATAATAAGGTTCATAATGAACACACCTTAGGTGTGACCTAAGAACACACAGAGGTGTGAGTGACTGAGTCTGGACTCTCTTGAGAGTGAGTTTAATGGTTCAGGGAAGAAAGAGCCTCTGCCTTGAATGGGAAGAAAGATATAAACAGGGAGCTTGTGTGTGTTCTCTGGTGTGTCTGACTCTTTGTGACCCATGGACTGTAGCCCGCCAGGATCCTCTGTCCATGGGACTCTCCAGGCAAGAATACTGCAGTGGTCACCATTTCCTCGTCCTCCAGGGGATCCCACATCTCTGGCATTGCAGGTGACTCCTTACCACTGCGCCACCTGGGAAACCCCACAAGTAAACAGGGAGAAGGGAGCAGAAAGGGAAGACAACGTGCTTCATTTTTGTCGGTCACTTTCAAAGTGAGATGCAAAGCACTCAGTGTCTGGCACACAACAAGCTCTTAATGTTAATTATTCTTATTTACAGTTACGGCAGGTTCAAGACGGCTCATGCCATTTCGGAGGTGAAACTCCAGGCTCCCTACTCTGAAACTATACAGTGCCTTGCACATAAAATCAATTGAAAATTATTCCCGTTTCATTTTCTCTAGCCTCTCCCCATCCCAACATTTTCTCTTTGCTAATCTCTTGCTTAAGGGAATCTAAAGGAGTCTTACAGGCTTTATCTTAAGAACGGGGGTACAATTAGAAGCATATCCCAGCTAACTGTTGGCATTCAGCTGCGTGCCACACATCTCTGTCACATTTCTGTATCTTGTCTTTCCTAATGTCATGAAAGAATCCTTGATTAATATCTGTCTAATGCTGGAACCCTGTGACTGTAATCATCTATTCAAATGGCTCACATCCAAGCACATCACCTGCACACAGCCTTCTCTGATTATTGCAGCTCACAGCGAGTTCTTTATCTGAACTTCTTGAATGGCACCAATTACTCTTGGCTCTCATTTGGTGTTCATATATACAGTAAGGTGCCTACATATGGACCTGCAAGTTGCAAACTTTCAAAGGTGTGAATGTGCTACTATCCAGACATCTGGATCCTGTGTTCAGGAGGGTAGATAGAATTAAATCCAGCAAGGAACCAGTACCTGTACCATCAACATCAAGTATGATCGACATTGCAGCTTGTCCTCTGTCTCCTATTGCTGATGATCTTTCAGCTCTACCCGTCCCTCCTCCAATCAGTAACTCTTCTTGCCTGCTCACTCAAGGCCAGCCCCCATATGCCAGCTGTTGTACCATACTATGGTACTTTTCGGGCTTCCCTGGTGGCTCAGAGGTTAAAGCATCTTCCTGGAATGCGGGAGACCCAGGTTCGATCCCTGAAGAAGGAAATGGCACCCCACTCCAGTACTCTTGCCTGGAGAATCCCATGGAGGGAGGAGCCTGGTGGGCTACAGTCCATGGGGTCACAAAGAGTCGGACACGACTGAGCGACCTCACTTTCATGGTACTTTGCAAGGTATACTGTAAAATTTAAAATATTTTATTTTTTGTATGTGTTTGTGAAAAGCATACAAACCTACTGCAGAATAGTACTGTATAGCCGATTGTGACAGTTGGTACCTAGGCTAACTTTGTTGGACTTAATGAACAATTTGGACTTAGGAATGCTTTCTTAGACTGGAATTCATTCATATGTAGGGGGCTTAGTCTATCTGCCTCCTTAGTAAAAAGCTTAATAGTTTTGTCTAGTTTTGTTATTAACATATACATGGTTATTTACCATTTAATATGTATGTGTGTTTTTATCTTTCCAATTGGACCATAAACTACTTGTTAAGGTCCAGGCGGTTGGTGGCCTCTGAAATAATCTGCAATGATCCTCCTGTCCAGGTATTCATGCCCTTGTGTAATCCCTTCCCTGCTAGCTGTCCAAGGAACTTGCTCATTTGATTGCAATGAATAGAATAAGGCAGAAGTGTTAGGATGTCACTCCAAAGATTAGGCAACAAGTCCATGACCCCTGTCCTTTTAGCACTATCCCTTTTGCCTGCTTGATGTGGTGGAAGCCAGGTGCCACGTTGTGATCTACCCTGTGGAAGGAGCTGAGGAAAGCCTCTGACTAATAGTTGGAAAGAAATTGGGAGCCTCTGTCTCCTGTCTCCCAGTATACAGGGAATCAAATCTTGAGAATAACCACACAAGTGAGCTTATAAACAGCTTCTCCACCAGCTGAGCCTTTGTATGAGAATAAAGCCCTGCCTGATACCTTGACTGCTACCTTATGAGAGTCCTGGAGGCAAAAGCACCCAGGGAGGTCAGGCTTGGATTCCTGATGAACAGAAACTGTGAGATAATAAATGTTTGCTGTTTTATGCTGTTGATTCTTGGATTAGCTTGTTATCCAGCAATAGATAATTAATGCAGTCCATGTTTTGTGGTTCACTTATGGGCTAATCTGGAGCAAACACGGAGAAATCTGCTTTTGGTTATCTAGAGAATATCTGTTTTTGTACCCTCCCCACCCCCCTTATCTGGTGGACAGAGTGAGAGACAGAACCTTGGATTGGTCCCACAAGGCCTGGATCCCTTAACTGCCCTCTTGGTGTATGAGGCCAGGTCAATAAACAAGAGAAGCTCAGGAATAGTGACCAAATCAAGAGGACCCTTCAGGGGCTCAATGACACTGTGTCTCTATGTCGGACACGCTTGAAAGCCTATCTCTGCTCCAGAGCCCCTCACGGGATTGCCTAAGGCCTCAAAGGCCCCAGGGCATTACAGGCTGGCTTTTCCCTCTGCCAGATTCTACTTGTCTTCACCTTCTCACAGTGGACCTCTCAAGAGCACCTCCAATAAGCCCTTAGTACACAGCTCCTCATCTCATTCCAAGACAGTCAAGACCAGGCGGAGGCAACCGGTGAGCTCTACCACTCGCTGCCACGAGCGGGGATGTGGACCCGTCATCAGATCTTGTTGCTCAAGAGAAGATGGGTATGTAAGTGTGTAAGTGAATTATTCCAGTCTTTCCATATTGGCAGATAATTCAGATTCAAGGGAAAATACATCACTGAAGTGAAACAAAACACATCTATCTGTGGACTGGATTCAGTTAATGGACCGTGGGTTTGAGTCCTCTAATCCCCATATCTGCTTGGCTTTGATATCTCTGTTTATATTGGTCTACTATGTGATTTCCTGGAGGTTCAGTGGTTAAGACTTTACATTTCCAATGCAGGGCACACGGGTTCGATCCCTGGTTGGGAAACTAAGATCCTGCATGCTGCAAGGTGTGGTTAAAAAAAAAAAAAACAAACCCACGAAAACCATACTGGTGCATCATTTGCTTAAGAGAAGAACTGGGCATTTTGTGCATGAGTAGGAGTGGGGAAAGTGGGCGAAGCTGAGTTTTCTTTGGCCTAGGTGCTGTGTAACTGAGTCTTTCAATAACATGATTCCCCATTTCCCTTTCCTTCTTTCCCTCAAAATGTGCTGAACAAGTGGGTTTCTAGGTTTTCTTGAATATGAAGAGTAGAGATTCCCTTCTCCCATCATTTTTTTGATCCTTTTCCTAAAGGTGTCAGATACTTAGGGTGAGCAAACACCCTGTTTTACGTGTGCTTTCCTGATGTAATTCTTAATACATCAATGTAATTCCTTCCTTTCCTCTCCCTGACATGCTCCCGTGTGGATAATGAATTTTGCCTCTGATGAGGGAAGGACGTACTGTTACCTCTCTGGATATCTTTTTTTCTTTCTCTGAATAAAACCTTTGGACTTTCAGGATAATTAAGATATGCTGCCTTCTAAAGAATGAAATTCATTAAAAGTAACATTTTTCTCTTGCAGGCTGACATCATCCCCGATGTCCCAGTGCAGCAATTTGACCCAGTACTGCTTTCCAGGGGAATAGTTTTCACACTCACTTCACAGTTTAAACCGATTTGATTTCACTACCAATTTGCCTTATTTTAACTTGGATATGCTGAAGTAGTCCAGGCCGCTTCCAAGCACTTACTGCCTCATTAGCCGATGGTTGTAATCTAATGACTTTCAGAGCAAATGAGCGCTTCCAGGGTGGTGGACGCCAGTGGAAACAGTTCTTTGCAAACTAAAGGAGAGGATGTCAGAATTGAACTTAATTCCACCCTTTATTAGCTTTGGGATAGTTAGCATTTATTTAAATGAACTTGTAATTATTTTCAGATTGATAGGAAATTCCTGGGTAAATAGACTGAAACCATCACTTGGCCTTTTGTCTAGGGCAGGTTCAGTTCAGCTCAGTCGCTCAGTCGTGTCTGACTCTTGGCGACCATGTGAATCGCAGCACACCAGGCCTCCCTGTCCACCACCAACTCCCGGAGTTCATTCAAACTCATGCCCATCGAGTCGGTGATGCCATCCAGCCATCTCATCCTTGGTTGTCCCCTTCTCCTCCTGCCCCCAGTCCCTCCCAGCATCAGGGTCTTTTCCAGTGAGTCAACTCTTTACATGAGGTGGCCAAAGTACTGGAGTTTCAGCTTCAGCATCAGTCCTTCCAGTGAACACCCAGGACTGATTTCCTTTAGAATGGACTAGTTGGATCTCCTTGCAGTCCGAGGGACTCTCAACAGTCTTCTCCAACACCATAGTACGAAAGCATCAATTCTTTGGTGCTCAGCTTTCTTCACAGTCTAACTCTCACATCCATACATGACTACTGGAAAAACCATAGCCTTGACTAGACAGGTAGTATCATCTAATTCCCTTTGCTAGTGCTTACTTTGAGGGCAAGTATGAGAACAGTTTCTAAGCCATAATTCATAGAAGAAAATCGGTTGTGGTAATTTGAGAAAGATTTTGCTATCTGGAAAGACGAGAGATGATGATGAGGCTGGTTCTGTTTTCTGCCATGAGGTGGTGTGCCAAGGCTTTGTGATCGGTGCTATGGCAGCTATCTTGAAAGCATGAGGTTAAAAGCTTCGAGACAAACAACCAATATGCTGAGGAGAATCTTGCAGAAGGATAGGAAAGAATTTAGGTGTTTGATAATGTTCTGAAACAGTTTCTCTACCTCTAGACCAGCTACTTTCAGACTTATTGTTCTGTGAGAAAGTGAAATGTCTTTATTGTTTAAGACACTCTTGATTTGAAATCTATCAAAATATCTCTGACAAGGTCCAAGGGAGCTCAAGGAACAAGATTATTTTGCCTGTAAGTGCCAGAATTTTCCAGATATTTATTTTCATATATTTCAGATGACTTGAATCAGAATTGGAGAAGCCTTCTGAACATCAGTGTTTCAAAATCTTAGCTACTTAGATTAAGTTTCTTCCCTACTATGCTTCATAACTGAGCAGTATCACAGCTCTTCCTTTGACATCAGTTAGACATGTCAGGTGACATCATGAAAATTTTTAGCTTTGGTACATTTTGCCTTCACTCTTCCCTTTGCTAATTATTCATGCAATTAACATATATTTATTGAGCACTTGATATGTGTTAGGTTTGGGAATTTAGGCAGAAATGCTCCCTTCTTAGAATTTACATTCTAGTAAGGTTGTATAATTTCCATATTTATCTAGCCTTTTTAAAGAAATTTGTTTATTTGATATGGACTATTTTAAAAATCTTTATTGAATTTGTTACAATATTGCTTCTATTTTATGTGGGTTTTTTTTTTGGTCATAATGCATGTGGAGTCTATTGAACCCATGCCCCTGGATTGGAAGGTAAAGTCTTAACCACTGTACTGCAGAGAAGTCCCTTATCTGTCCTTCTGATGCAGAATTCTAAGGATTCCCCAGATGTTGAGGTGCAAGAAAACTTCCTAGAATAGATGTGTGGCTCTTTAAAAATGATATTAGTAGTAGGAAACTCTTTTTGTATTCCTTTTATTATCTATGATATTGGAAGATATTGAGATAGTGGTGAAATGTTGCACTGAGATTCTCTTATCATTGCTAAAATTATTCAAAAGAGCTATTATGGAACCAGGGTATTGTACCCTTTGTAGATAACTCATCTGGAGTTTTCTGATTAGTAATAGTAACAGGGGCTTCCCAGGTGACTCAGTGTTAAAGAATCTGCTTGCCAATGAAGAAGATGCAAGTTCAATCTGTGGGTGAGGAAGATCCCCTGGAGAAGGAAATGGCAACTCACTCCAGTATTCTTGCATGGGAAATCCCACAGGCAGAGGAGCCTGGCAGGCTACAGTCTGTGGAGTGGCAAAAGAGTCAGACACAACTTAGTGACTAAACAATAATAGTAATAGATTAGTAATTAGAAATTGATAGTCTGGATTTATTTATGTAGGAAAAGTGAAAGTGAAGTCGCTCCGTCATGTCCGCCTCTTTGTGACCCCATGGAGTGTGGCCTACCAGGCTCCTCTGTCCATGGGATTTTCCAGGCGATAGTACTGGAGTGGGTTGCCATTTACACATTTATAAATATACATTCAACTCCCACCATAATATTCTCAAATAATCCAGGTCATGCATACCAAAGTGGGTGATGGTAACTCATAACAAGTTCTCCCAGCTTTTATGTTTGTATTGAATCAACTGTGAATCCTAGGATTCTAGGACTTTCATTGGGATGAAAGGGAAGTCACTGTATCTTGAGTGGGGCCTCCATGTTCATATATGGGAAAGGACAATCAATTTGAGAGTTCTTGCCAAGCAACGCTACTTCCATAATCACCTGCAGTTTATCTGGATTATCTGGATGGGCGAATTGTTACTTACTGGTCCTAAAGTAGCCTCTCTTCATCATGAAATGAATGCACTGAGCTAGTGAGTTGTAGCTTTTTGCTGATTTGTCTCCTTCATATCTTAGACCCCTATGGGACTGTTCAACCACCCAGCATTAATATTTATAGAGAGTGCTGGGTCAGACAAGGATGGATCTTTGTTTGGCAGCTTTCTGTGGTGGTTTTGGTATTCTGTGGTACAAAAAACATACTCCCTTATAGTTGTATTTGTGGAAAGTAAATTGATAGTGTTTTCTTTGATGTCTCCTTTGCTTTTCCACACAGTCTCCATTTATTCTCCTTTGGTTGAAATTCTAATTAAGGTTATCTTCAAAAGTCCCTTTAGCAAAATTTGCTTAAAACGGGGGTTTATTTTTAGGCCAGTTCTCTCCATTTCTAATGCCAACCAGAACAGTGATTGTCCTTACCTGTCTCCCAACACCCTTTAAATGTCTAAAATAAACCTCTTGGTCTCCTTCTTCTATCACGGCCAGATTTTCCAATCTGTATTTCAAAAATGGTGCCTGGAATTGGAGACCATGACCTTGTTCCAATACTTATTTTAAGAATCAAGTTATATACTAGATCTTCGCCTAGCCTAATGGTTGGAGGCGTGTAAGTCAGCCTGTATTATTACTATTTTTTCAATTTTCCCAGGGAAACATTCACATTTATTTATGATCCTGTATTTCAAAGAAATTTGCTTCATTAAAGAAAAATTAATCAGTTAGAGCCAATGGGGCAGAAAATAGTTTAGCCCTGTGATGAACTGTTTGCTATGTGTGTGGTTATAAAAACCTTTAAGGTAAATTTGAAACAGAAAACCAAGCGACAGCCTGCACTGTTGTTGTCTCAGCTGTGTCCAGGAACTAGATCCATGGATGGTGAATAGTGAAAAATATTTTACATCACTAAAGTCTACTTTTTCATTTCTAAAATATATACCCTTACTGTAAGATGTAACTATATCCATATGTGAAGGATGAACATTTTTCTGAACTTTTTGTAGATTTGGTCAACCAGATCATTAATGATATTAATTCTATATTATATTAATTGATTGACTATTCAGCTTCTGCCTTGGTATGAATCTGACACTTGGACTTAACAAGGAGTGATAGCCTACTTGTGCTTTTAAGGAGTAGAAACCAATTGGAGCAAAAGTAACAGACTTCTTAATTTTAAAATATGCTTATTTCTGATGTGGAAATTAGTAATTCTCCTAGCAAAATTAGGACTTGACTTTGAGATGGTCTGATTACAAACCTATTAGCCTTCTCCTCTATTCCTTTAAGACTTTCCCTCTGTCAGTTACTCCCTGCTGCTGAGACGATGTTAATGCTAAAGAGCATTGTCCCTTAAGCAGTCCTCAGACCCAGCACTCCCATCTTCTCTCCTTCTCTGCCCCCTCCCTCTGTCTCTCCCCAGTTCTCCATAAGCAGTTCTCGGTGGGGGATGGAGAGGGTGGAGATGCAGTATTAAATGCTTTGATTTCACAGACCTTCAAGCTCTGACTGGCAAGAGAGTTGAACAGAAATAATATCACTTAGAACTTTTGTAAGTATAGTTCATTGACAAGAAGCTGAAAGACTTGAGTAACTCAAGATCAGATGTGCAAGGAATATGCATGTGTGCTAAGCTGCTTCAGTTGTGTCCGATGCTATGTGACCCTATGGACTGTAGCCCACCAGGCCCCTTGGTCTATGGAATTCTCCAGTCAAGAATACTTAGAAAGATGGTAATGATGACCCTATATGTGAGACAGCAAAACAGACACAGATGTAAAGAACAGACTTTTGGACTCTGTGGGAGAAGGCGAGGGTGGGATGATTTGAGAGAATAGCATTGAAACATGTATATTACCATATGTGAAATGATCACCAGTCCTGGTTGGATGCATGAGACAGGGCACTCAAAACGAGTGCACTGGGATGACCCTGAGGGATGGGATGGAGAGAGGGGTAGGAGAGGGGTTCAGGATGGGGAACACATGTACACTCAATGGCTGATTCATGTCAGTGTATGGCAAAAACAATTACAATATTGTAAAGTAATTTAGCCTCCAATTAAAAAAAAAAAAGAACACTGGAGTGGGTTGCCATAGCCTCCTTTAGGGGATCTTCCTGACCCAGGGATTGAACCTGAGTCCTGCATCTCCTGCATTGCAGGCAGATTTATTTATTTTTTTTAAACTGCTGAGCCACAGGGGAAGTCCATGCGAGGAATATTGCTTCTTTATTCTTCTATAATATGACAGTATTTTTCCAACCCTCCTTCAGCTGTGTTCTCCATCAGGTGCAAGGTTAGGAGGATTTACGGGTTGCTGTGGCCTTGTTTGAGTGTGTTGGGGAGGGAGAGGCTTGTAGCCCTCCAGGTCATATGTCTACCCAGGAATCTGCTTAGATAT
>SJYC01075746.1:0-55327 GCA_006408675.1 Madoqua kirkii | reverse complement strand
AAAAAAAAAAAAACAAACCCACGAAAACCATACTGGTGCATCATTTGCTTAAGAGAAGAACTGGGCATTTTGTGCATGAGTAGGAGTGGGGAAAGTGGGCGAAGCTGAGTTTTCTTTGGCCTAGGTGCTGTGTAACTGAGTCTTTCAATAACATGATTCCCCATTTCCCTTTCCTTCTTTCCCTTCAAAATGTGCTGAACAAGTGGGTTTCTAGGTTTTCTTGAATATGAAGAGTAGAGATTCCCTTCTCCCATCATTTTTTTGATCCTTTTCCTAAAGGTGTCAGATACTTAGGGTGAGCAAACACCCTGTTTTACGTGTGCTTTCCTGATGTAATTCTTAATACATCAATGTAATTCCTTCCTTTCCTCTCCCTGACATGCTCCCGTGTGGATAATGAATTTTGCCTCTGATGAGGGAAGGACGTACTGTTACCTCTCTGGATATCTTTTTTTCTTTCTCTGAATAAAACCTTTGGACTTTCAGGATAATTAAGATATGCTGCCTTCTAAAGAATGAAATTCATTAAAAGTAACATTTTTCTCTTGCAGGCTGACATCATCCCCGATGTCCCAGTGCAGCAATTTGACCCAGTACTGCTTTCCAGGGGAATAGTTTTCACACTCACTTCACAGTTTAAACCGATTTGATTTCACTACCAATTTGCCTTATTTTAACTTGGATATGCTGAAGTAGTCCAGGCCGCTTCCAAGCACTTACTGCCTCATTAGCCGATGGTTGTAATCTAATGACTTTCAGAGCAAATGAGCGCTTCCAGGGTGGTGGACGCCAGTGGAAACAGTTCTTTGCAAAATAAAGGAGAGGATGTCAGAATTGAACTTAATTCCACCCTTTATTAGCTTTGGGATAGTTAGCATTTATTTAAATGAACTTGTAATTATTTTCAGATTGATAGGAAATTCCTGGGTAAATAGACTGAAACCATCACTTGGCCTTTTGTCTAGGGCAGGTTCAGTTCAGCTCAGTCGCTCAGTCGTGTCTGACTCTTGGCGACCATGTGAATCGCAGCACACCAGGCCTCCCTGTCCACCACCAACTCCCGGAGTTCATTCAAACTCATGCCCATTGAGTCGGTGATGCCATCCAGCCATCTCATCCTTGGTTGTCCCCTTCTCCTCCTGCCCCCAGTCCCTCCCAGCATCAGGGTCTTTTCCAATGAGTCAACTCTTTACATGAGGTGGCCAAAGTACTGGAGTTTCAGCTTCAGCATCAGTCCTTCCAGTGAACACCCAGGACTGATTTCCTTTAGAATGGACTAGTTGGATCTCCTTGCAGTCCGAGGGACTCTCAACAGTCTTCTCCAACACCATAGTACGAAAGCATCAATTCTTTGGTGCTCAGCTTTCTTCACAGTCTAACTCTCACATCCATATATGACTACTGGAAAAACCATAGCCTTGACTAGACAGGTAGTATCATCTAATTCCCTTTGCTAGTGCTTACTTTGAGGGCAAGTATGAGAACAGTTTCTAAGCCATAATTCATAGAAGAAAATCGGTTGTGGTAATTTGAGAAAGATTTTGCTATCTGGAAAGACGAGAGATGATGATGAGGCTGGTTCTGTTTTCTGCCATGAGGTGGTGTGCCAAGGCTTTGTGATCGGTGCTATGGCAGCTATCTTGAAAGCATGAGGTTAAAAGCTTCGAGACAAACAACCAATATGCTGAGGAGAATCTTGCAGAAGGATAGGAAAGAATTTAGGTGTTTGATAATGTTCTGAAACAGTTTCTCTACCTCTAGACCAGCTACTTTCAGACTTATTGTTCTGTGAGAAAGTGAAATGTCTTTATTGTTTAAGACACTCTTGATTTGAAATCTATCAAAATATCTCTGACAAGGTCCAAGGGAGCTCAAGGAACAAGATTATTTTGCCTGTAAGTGCCAGAATTTTCCAGATATTTATTTTCATATATTTCAGATGACTTGAATCAGAATTGGAGAAGCCTTCTGAACATCAGTGTTTCAAAATCTTAGCTACTTAGATTAAGTTTCTTCCCTACTATGCTTCATAACTGAGCAGTATCACAGCTCTTCCTTTGACATCAGTTAGACATGTCAGGTGACATCATGAAAATTTTTAGCTTTGGTACATTTTGCCTTCACTCTTCCCTTTGCTAATTATTCATGCAATTAACATATATTTATTGAGCACTTGATATGTGTTAGGTTTGGGAATTTAGGCAGAAATGCTCCCTTCTTAGAATTTACATTCTAGTAAGGTTGTATAATTTCCATATTTATCTAGCCTTTTTAAAGAAATTTGTTTATTTGATATGGACTATTTTAAAAATCTTTATTGAATTTGTTACAATATTGCTTCTATTTTATGTGGGTTTTTTTTTTGGTCATAATGCATGTGGAGTCTATTGAACCATGCCCCTGGATTGGAAGGTAAAGTCTTAACCACTGTACTGCAGAGAAGTCCCTTATCTGTCCTTCTGATGCAGAATTCTAAGGATTCCCCAGATGTTGAGGTGCAAGAAAACTTCCTAGAATAGATGTGTGGCTCTTTAAAAATGATATTAGTAGTAGGAAACTCTTTTTGTATTCCTTTTATTATCTATGATATTGGAAGATATTGAGATAGTGGTGAAATGTTGCACTGAGATTCTCTTATCATTGCTAAAATTATTCAAAAGAGCTATTATGGAACCAGGGTATTGTACCCTTTGTAGATAACTCATCTGGAGTTTTCTGATTAGTAATAGTAACAGGGGCTTCCCAGGTGACTCAGTGTTAAAGAATCTGCTTGCCAATGAAGAAGATGCAAGTTCAATCTGTGGGTGAGGAAGATCCCCTGGAGAAGGAAATGGCAACTCACTCCAGTATTCTTGCATGGGAAATCCCACAGGCAGAGGAGCCTGGCAGGCTACAGTCTGTGGAGTGGCAAAAGAGTCAGACACAACTTAGTGACTAAACAATAATAGTAATAGATTAGTAATTAGAAATTGATAGTCTGGATTTATTTATGTAGGAAAAGTGAAAGTGAAGTCGCTCCGTCATGTCCGCCTCTTTGTGACCCCATGGAGTGTGGCCTACCAGGCTCCTCTGTCCATGGGATTTTCCAGGCGATAGTACTGGAGTGGGTTGCCATTTACACATTTATAAATATACATTCAACTCCCACCATAATATTCTCAAATAATCCAGGTCATGCATACCAAAGTGGGTGATGGTAACTCATAACAAGTTCTCCCAGCTTTTATGTTTGTATTGAATCAACTGTGAATCCTAGGATTCTAGGACTTTCATTGGGATGAAAGGGAAGTCACTGTATCTTGAGTGGGGCCTCCATGTTCATATATGGGAAAGGACAATCAATTTGAGAGTTCTTGCCAAGCAACGCTACTTCCATAATCACCTGCAGTTTATCTGGATTATCTGGATGGGCGAATTGTTACTTACTGGTCCTAAAGTAGCCTCTCTTCATCATGAAATGAATGCACTGAGCTAGTGAGTTGTAGCTTTTTGCTGATTTGTCTCCTTCATATCTTAGACCCCTATGGGACTGTTCAACCACCCAGCATTAATATTTATAGAGAGTGCTGGGTCAGACAAGGATGGATCTTTGTTTGGCAGCTTTCTGTGGTGGTTTTGGTATTCTGTGGTACAAAAAACATACTCCCTTATAGTTGTATTTGTGGAAAGTAAATTGATAGTGTTTTCTTTGATGTCTCCTTTGCTTTTCCACACAGTCTCCATTTATTCTCCTTTGGTTGAAATTCTAATTAAGGTTATCTTCAAAAGTCCCTTTAGCAAAATTTGCTTAAAACGGGGGTTTATTTTTAGGCCAGTTCTCTCCATTTCTAATGCCAACCAGAACAGTGATTGTCCTTACCTGTCTCCCAACACCCTTTAAATGTCTAAAATAAACCTCTTGGTCTCCTTCTTCTATCACGGCCAGATTTTCCAATCTGTATTTCAAAAATGGTGCCTGGAATTGGAGACCATGACCTTGTTCCAATACTTATTTTAAGAATCAAGTTATATACTAGATCTTCGCCTAGCCTAATGGTTGGAGGCGTGTAAGTCAGCCTGTATTATTACTATTTTTTCAATTTCCCAGGGAAACATTCACATTTATTTATGATCCTGTATTTCAAAGAAATTTGCTTCATTAAAGAAAAATTAATCAGTTAGAGCCAATGGGGCAGAAAATAGTTTAGCCCTGTGATGAACTGTTTGCTATGTGTGTGGTTATAAAAACCTTTAAGGTAAATTTGAAACAGAAAACCAAGCGACAGCCTGCACTGTTGTTGTCTCAGCTGTGTCCAGGAACTAGATCCATGGATGGTGAATAGCGAAAAATATTTTACATCACTAAAGTCTACTTTTTCATTTCTAAAATATATACCCTTACTGTAAGATGTAACTATATCCATATGTGAAGGATGAACATTTTTCTGAACTTTTTGTAGATTTGGTCAACCAGATCATTAATGATATTAATTCTATATTATATTAATTGATTGACTATTCAGCTTCTGCCTTGGTATGAATCTGACACTTGGACTTAACAAGGAGTGATAGCCTACTTGTGCTTTTAAGGAGTAGAAACCAATTGGAGCAAAAGTAACAGACTTCTTAATTTTAAAATATGCTTATTTCTGATGTGGAAATTAGTAATTCTCCTAGCAAAATTAGGACTTGACTTTGAGATGGTCTGATTACAAACCTATTAGCCTTCTCCTCTATTCCTTTAAGACTTTCCCTCTGTCAGTTACTCCCTGCTGCTGAGACGATGTTAATGCTAAAGAGCATTGTCCCTTAAGCAGTCCTCAGACCCAGCACTCCCATCTTCTCTCCTTCTCTGCCCCCTCCCTCTGTCTCTCCCCAGTTCTCCATAAGCAGTTCTCGGTGGGGGATGGAGAGGGTGGAGATGCAGTATTAAATGCTTTGATTTCACAGACCTTCAAGCTCTGACTGGCAAGAGAGTTGAACAGAAATAATATCACTTAGAACTTTTGTAAGTATAGTTCATTGACAAGAAGCTGAAAGACTTGAGTAACTCAAGATCAGATGTGCAAGGAATATGCATGTGTGCTAAGCTGCTTCAGTTGTGTCCGATGCTATGTGACCCTTGGACTGTAGCCCACCAGGCCCCTTGGTCTATGGAATTCTCCAGTCAAGAATACTTAGAAAGATGGTAATGATGACCCTATATGTGAGACAGCAAAACAGACACAGATGTAAAGAACAGACTTTTGGACTCTGTGGGAGAAGGCGAGGGTGGGATGATTTGAGAGAATAGCATTGAAACATGTATATTACCATATGTGAAATGATCACCAGTCCTGGTTGGATGCATGAGACAGGGCACTCAAAACGAGTGCACTGGGATGACCCTGAGGGATGGGATGGAGAGAGGGGTAGGAGAGGGGTTCAGGATGGGGAACACATGTACACTCAATGGCTGATTCATGTCAGTGTATGGCAAAAACAATTACAATATTGTAAAGTAATTTAGCCTCCAATTAAAAAAAAAAAAGAACACTGGAGTGGGTTGCCATAGCCTCCTTTAGGGGATCTTCCTGACCCAGGGATTGAACCTGAGTCCTGCATCTCCTGCATTGCAGGCAGATTTATTTATTTTTTTTAAACTGCTGAGCCACAGGGGAAGTCCATGCGAGGAATATTGCTTCTTTATTCTTCTATAATATGACAGTATTTTTCCAACCCTCCTTCAGCTGTGTTCTCCATCAGGTGCAAGGTTAGGAGGATTTACGGGTTGCTGTGGCCTTGTTTGAGTGTGTTGGGGAGGGAGAGGCTTGTAGCCCTCCAGGTCATATGTCTACCCAGGAATCTGCTTAGATATACATCACCAGGTTTGATGCTTGATTGTCAGTCGATACAGGAGAGCTGTGCAGATACACCTGATCTTGTCAGCAGAGCCTCTTCTCTGTTAGCAGCTTTAGGCTCTGTGCCATGCTTGATGCCGGTGATTATTCTGATGCCACTGACACCATAGGGTGATCTAAGGGCAGAATCCCCATACTCACTTGACTGCCCCCGCCATCCCCATGCCCCTCCAGGGGAGTCTTGCTGAATGTAAACTGCTGTGCCAGGAAAGGAGGGCCCTGAGGGCCTCTTCATGGACTCCACCACCATCTCCCCTGCATCTCTTTCCCGGTGGCTCTCGTTTCCTTTAGCCAGAAATAGAGAAGTTCTCTTTGATATCAAAGCCCTGGTGACATGGTGCAAGAGAGGGCTTCCTAACCTAGCTCTCTAGTTGGTGTCTTTTCTTTCCCCACTTCCACCCCTGGGCTCTGGCTGGCTGGCCCGAGATGAAGGAGATGGGTGCTAACATAAAACTCTACAGAAAGTATTCTCTTTTATAAATCATTTCTAGCTTGTGTTTATGCATTTTCCATTGTGTAGATAAGCCAAGAGTTTGTGTATCTTGTCAACCTTTCCCCTTTGCTGACTCCTTCACATCAAAACCCCATGGTTGAGTTGTGACTGTCTTTGGGCCCCAGACCTCACTAAGCTGTTTTTCTTCCATGCCATTGGCTAGCCAGGTAGCTTGAGGGCTGCTTGCTGTTGAGCATGAGTGATTCGTCCTTTCTCCCTACTGAGCAAGCTCCTCAGTGCTCAAAGAATCCGCCTTCCGAAAGTATGAAGTGGATTTAGTACGGCCTGGATGCTGCGTGCACTGGTAGCCAGGATGGGAGCCTGCTCTTCTAACTTCTTCCTCATCTACACCTTGGTCCATGGATTCATGAAACAGCACAGCTGGACCAGCTTAGTGCATATACATTTTAACAAACTATAGAATGGCATTTTAGAAAGATACTTCATGCTTCTTTCCAGTCAGTCCTTATCTCTTCTCCCAAAGACAACTAGTGTTCTGATTTCTTTAATCATAGCTTAATTTTATCTGTAGGCATAATTAGAATGTGCTGTCCAGCTTCCCTTTCTCAGAAAGTTCATCCACATTGTATGTCTGAGTAAATCATTGCTTCCCTTTGCTGAGTAGTATTCTATGTGTGGCTAACCTACAATTTGTCAGTTCTTCTGTTGAGGGACATTTGATATATTACTAAAGTTTTCAGCTATTGTAAATAAATCTGCGATGAACAGTCATGTTCAAGAGTTTTTGTAGGCATAGGTGTCCATTTATTTCTTGGGTATATATAGAAAGACAATACTAAGAGTGGAAATGCTATATCATAGGATACTTATATGTTTGACTTTTCTATTTTAGGTTAGTAGTTTCTTGGTACTTTTCTCATCTGAAGTCTTTGCAATCCTGTTATTTCTGACATGCATAGTTGAATATATATTTCTCTAATGTTATATGAAATAGAGAAATTAACTGGATCTCTCAATCAAGGTTATTTACTGCTTCTGATCATTATGTTGAAACCTAAAGATATAGGATGATTGTATGTCCTGATTTGCTTGTGCAACTCCTGGTTTACTTCTATTGTCTTGGCATGATTCATAATTGTGCCTCTTTAATCTAAGGCTGCCCCTGTTTGTTCAGTAAATTACATGTATACAATCAAATGCGCACAGTCAACCAAACATTCTAGATCACTTTGTCCTCCTCATGCCCCTTCTATGTAGGCAGCCGCTCGAATGCCTTTAATTCTTTTTTTTTTTTTTGGCAGCCTAGTGCTGTAGGTAAAAACAGACTCTGGAGTGACTTCCTAGGTTTGTAATCATTGGTAAGCTATTCTCTTTGCCTCACTTTCCTCATCTGTAAAAAGATGATAGTAGCATGGCTTTATTCCTAAGGTTGTTGTGATGATTTAATTAAATGTAGTGTCTGGAGCAGTGCCTATGCGATCCTTATTAACATGCTATAACAATGCTGCTTCTGAATGGATAAAGATGTGGTACAAAGTACAATGGAATATTACTCAGCCATTAAAAAGCACGAAATAATGCCATTTACAGTGATGTGGATAGACCTGGTAATTGTCATACTGATGAAGACCTCAGGCAGAGAAGGAGAAATATCGTATGGCATCCCTTTTATGCAGAATCTATAAAGAATGATACAAATGAACTAATTTACAAAACAGAAACATAGTCACAGATTAGAGAATGAGTTTATGACTACCGGGGGAAGGGTACAGGGAAGGGATAGTTAGGGAGTTTGGAATGGACATGTACACACTGATGTATTTAAAATGGATAACCAACAAGGTCCTACTCTGTAACCCAGGAAACTCTGCTCAGTGTTTTGTGGCAGCCTGGATGGGAGGGGAGCTTGGGGGAGAATGGATACATATATATATGACAGTACAGTTGCTGTTCACCTGAAGCTATTACAGCATTGTTAGTTGGCTATACTCCAACATAAAATGTCTCTGGTGGCTCAGTGGTAAAGAATCTGCTGGAGTGCAGGGAACTTGAGAGATGCAGGTCCGATTCCTGTGTCAGGGAGCTCTCTTGGAGGAGGAAATGGCAGCCCAAATCCAGTATTCTCACCAGGATAACCCTACTGATAGAGAAGCCTGGTGGGCTGCAGTCCATAGAATCACAAAGAGTTCAGACATGACGAGGTGAGCACAATACAAAAAGGTTTAAAAAGTGTTGCTTCCGATTCCCTGCTGTCACAGGTCAAAGGTTTTGCTGAGATATTTTACTTCTTTTAGCTGCACACTTTGTTAGTTTCAGCTGTGTTATGTGACTCTTCTGGCTTGAGAATTCTTAATATTGCAAATTCCTAATTACTCTGTCATTATCCATTCAAAGTTTATTGCCTACTGCTGTTTTCTCTCCTTGTCATTGTCCTTATCTTGCCATCTGTTCTGTTCACTTATTTGATTAGAGTCCTTTCCTAAGTATTTTCCTCAGTTGGGTTCTGTAGGTGATATGCTCTCAGAATCCTTTATATATCTGTAAACAGATTTCTTTCCTCTGAGTATAAGATTATTTTGTTGTAATCCCTTTCTCTCATTATCTAGATAAATATTATCCTCCTGTTTTCTAGCATCTAAAAATTACAGTAAAAGATTTTTTTAAATTGAAGTACACTTGATTTACAATGTCATGTTCGTTTCAGGTATACAACATAGTGATTCAGTTATACATACATGTAGGTATCGGCTTTTTAAGATTCTTTTCCTTTACAGGTTACTACAAAGTACTGACTATTATTTCCTGTGCTATACAATAGGTCCTTGTTGGTTATCTCTTTTATATATAGTAGTATTATATGTGTTAATCTCAGCCTCCTGATTTACCTCTCTCCTCATTGTCCCCTTTGGTACCCATATGCTTGTTTCCTAGGTCTATAAATTTCTTTGCTTTTGTAAATAGGTTCATTTGTATCTTTTAAAAAATTTTAGATTCTGCATATAAGTGATATCAAATGGTATTTGTCTTTCTTTGAGTTACTTCTCTTAGTGTGACAATCTCTAGGTCCATCCGTGTTGCTACAAAGGCATTATTTCATGTTTGTTTATGACTGAGTAATATATATTGCATATATTTCACATCCACTTTATCTAAGTATCTGGCAATGGACTTTTAAACTGGTTCCATATCTTGGCCCCTGTAAATAGTGCTTCAAATCAAATACTGAAAAATTTGATGCTAGTTTTTGTATTAATTTGCTAGGACTGCCATAATAAAGTGCCGCAGACTGGTTGCTTACTTATTAGAAGTTTACTTTCTTATGGGCTAAAGAAGTTCGACAGTAGTATGTTGGCAAAGTTGAGTCCGAGGCCTCTTTCCTTGGCTGCAGATCAGTCTTTGCCCTGTGCTTTCACTGGTCTTCTGTCCGCGTGTGTCTGTGTCCTAATCTTCTTTTAAGGCAACCAGTCATAGTGGATTAGGGCCTAACCTAACAATGCCGTTTAACTTAACTGCCTCTAAGTAGAGTCACGTTTTAAGTACTGGGGGTTATAATTTCACCATATGAATTTAGAGGTGACAAAATTCAGCCGATAACAGTTTTATTCTTTTGCCTTTTGTCAGGGCTCCTCTTTCTCTCTCACTGCGTCTCCCCCTCTCTCCCATTACCCTTTCTTCCATCTCTTTTTTTCCCTCTTTCCCTTCCTCATCATTCTGGAACTTAGTCCTTTGAATCTGCAGGATCAAGTGTTCCCACCAGGAATATTTCTTTGCTTTTTCTTTTTTGCCTGTCTTCTAGCTTTTCCTTTTGGGGATTCTGAAACTCCCATAACTTGGTCATCTTTTTATCCTTCTTGTATCATATCTACCTCTAAGTATATTTCCTCTACGTCATGAGATATTTATTCTGATTGATGTTCCAAGTTACTAATTTAGCTTTCAATAATGATAATCCTTTCCTGAGATCAATATTTTCTCTTTATAAATATGAAAGCGACTTTGTGCTCTAGGAGTCCAGTGTCCCTTGAAGGTGGATAATTAGACATTTGTTTTCTGCAGTGTTGGGATTGCTAGATATCCTTGGGTGCCTCGTTCATTTCCTTTGCCTGTACTCTACTTATTTTAGCTTTCTTTTTCTTTTCATTTTTAAAGACATTTATTGTTTAAATTTTGGGCCATGCTTTGCAGCATTCAGGATCTTAACTCCCCAACCAGGGATTGAACTTTCACCCTCTGCAGTGAAGTGAGGAGTCTTAATCACTGGACGCCGAGGAAAGTCCTAATCTTAGTTTTCTCCCATCCAAGTATTAGCCAGGCCCAACCCTGCCTAGCTTTGAGATCAGACAAGATTATCTTAGCTTTCTAAGGAGGACTTTGAGAGTGGCAAGCCCAGGGGTATTGGTTTGCATGGCAACACTTGTAGCTAAAATGGTAAAGAATCTGCCTGCTATGCAGGAGACCAGGATTCGATCTCTGGATTGGGAAATTCCTCTGGAGAAGGGAATGGCAATCCACTTCAGTGTTCTTGCCTGGAGAATCCCATGGACAGAGGAGCCTGGAGGGCTCCAGTCCATGGGGCCGCAAAGAGTTGGATATGACTGAGTGGCTAACACACACATCCTTGTTCCTTCCCTGTGGATAGAGGGTATAGCAAGCGGTGAGCAATTGGTCCTCTCTCGAGCAGCAAGAGCAAGCTTCTCTGCTCTTTGATTTCATTGGCTGCAACCACTGCAAGTCCTCATATCAAGAAGGAACCCAGTCCCCCTGTGTAGTGCTTTACAGCTCTTCATGGAACAAAGAAACCTGCAGATTTCCCCAAGACCATGCATAGGGGTTGGAGCCCCTTTTCTTCTTTGGGTGCCATGGATTTCTTCAGCTCAAGCTCTGTCAAGGAACGTGGGGTCCAGAAACTTGCTCCAGGTGTCTTGGCTTTAGGTTTGCAGGGTTCCCTTGGAATCACGAGGGAAATTGTCCCGTACGTGTGCTGTCTTCCATGACCTCATCAGATGAACCCCAGGCTTCAGATCCTCTTTCTGTGATCAATCATCCTGATGATCTCTTAGCTTGTGTTTCTCTAAAGAAAACTAAACTATGGTTAGGTTAAAACTGGGAATGAACAATGGCTGGAATTCACTTTAAGGCCACCCATAGACTGCTGAATCTGAAAGCTTTCCTCTTAACCTGTGTCAAAACTTTCTACTTTCTTAGAATTATGTAAGAATATTGATTATGTATTCTTTTCAGTACTTATGACATTCATCTTATATTTTGTAGACACATTGATAGCAGTTATTTAGATTTAATTTCATACATTAATAGTTTCAATGTCAATCATCATCAATCCTACTGTCTGCCTTTTTTTTTCAGTGACAGTGAACAATTCTTGAAATCTTTATTTTGATAAATCTCTTAAATTGGTAAATCTTCTGAAACATGAGTGATTAATCTTAATTAAAAGATTAAAATTTAGAGTGTCTGACTCTTTGCAACCTAATGGACTGTAGCCTGCAAAGCTCCTCTGTCCATGGGATTCTCTAGGCAAGAATGCTGCAGGGGGTTGCCATGCCCTTCTCCAGGGGATCTTCCCAACCCAGGGACTGAACCCAGGTCTCCCGCATTGCAGGCATATTCTTTACTGTCTGAGACACCAGAAAAGTCCCAATTAAAGATGAAAGATATTAATCTTTTGAGGCGCTGCAAATTTTAAGACGTCTTCATTCCTTTCCGCCTTTCCATTACACCTTGCTTTTCATACTAGAATCATAACATTTATGGTTTTAACTCTTGGATCACAATCTATTTTCAACAAAGCCTAGTAGATGTTTTCCTATTTTCTTTTGACCGGGGCAGATCTAGATTTTGTGGAGTCTGAAGCATACACAGTTTGAGGGAACCACTTTGAGAATAAGAATATAAAACCAGAAACATAAAGCTAGTTATGAAAGTTAAGACTTATTCAGAAAGTCACCAGGCAAGTGTTGGGTCTTGAGGCTTAAACTTGATTAACTTCATGGCCTGCTTGTTATTGTTTATGTCACTTTATCTTGTGAAGGGGAATCTGAAGCTACTTTGATTTCGGTTGCTAAATGGTCTACATTTCACTCCTCTGCTAAATGCTATTGAGTTTATTTTCTTTATGTTTGAAATTTAAGATTGCTGGATATATTTAGATTTTGGTCTCCTTTAATCAGTGTTATCTGATATCTGGTGAATTTGCAGATCTTTCATCTCAGGAAAGTTTTCTCCCACCATATCTTTGATTTTTTCTTTCAGTAAAATTTGTTTCTTGTTTTTTCCAGTTAATTTTTTGTTGCATCTTTTATTCTCTGCCGAGAGCTATCGCCATCTTTGTTATCCTTTTTTACTTTCTTCTTTTTGCATTTGGACAAGCAAATTTGTCATCTATTTTACTTATTTTCTTTAGCATCAACTTACTATTTCTAATAGATTTTAAAATTCTAGTAGGATTCTCATTTTGTCAATATTCTATTTTATATCACCTTGTTCTAATTTTTATTCCTTCCTGTCTCTCATTCAGTTCCATTTTCATCTCTATTGAGGGTATTAATCTTTTATCTTTTGTTTCATAGAGTATACATTTTTATTGCAAACATAAAATAAAGGCTAAGTTTTATTTACACTTCCTATCATAAATATTTTTCAAAGGCATACTTTGCCTCTGCCTTTGAGTGCATATTCCCTTTTTTTGCATATTATGGAATCTCTCTATTTTATATATATTTAAATTTATTAATATTCATAGATTCATAGAATGAATAGGTTATATTCAGATCTGGCATTTCCTTTTAAAAAGTACTATTTATTTTCCACTAGACTGTTGTGAAAATCCTTTTTGATCTTAAGTTGTAGGGCTGGCTACCAGTTTGGGAACTCATCAATGTTAAGAAAGAGAGAGGGACTTTTGTTTATATAGAGTTTTCCCTACATTTGATTAAGGACTTTTGTGTTTCCATTTCCTTTCTGGTGTTGTACCTGCCCCATCAGGCAAGACTGGTACTGCTTAAGAAGTGTTGGGACTTCCCTGGTGTCCAGTGGCAAAGAATCTGCCTTCCAATGCAGGGGATACGGGTTTGACTCCTGGTTGGGAAGTAAGATCCCACACACCACGGGGCAACTAAGCCCATCTGCCACAACTAGAGAGCCCGCACCGTTGCTACTAGAGAAGCCCGTACATGCAACAAAGACACAGCACAGCCCAAAGTCAGTTAATTAATAAAAAAAAGATGTATCATCAGTACTTCTATAGGCAGTACCTGGGTAAAGTCCACCTCACTGCAGATAGTGATGTAAATTTGAAGTAAAGTATAAGTTCAGATTTATAGATGGTTACCATAAATCAGTCTTCCCTGGTGGCTCAGACGATAAAGTGTCTGCCTACAATGCGGGAGACCTGGGTTTGATCCCTGGGTTGGGAAGATTCTCTGGAGAAGGAAATGGCAACCCACTCCAGTACTCTTGCCTGGAAAGTCCCATGGACAGAGGAGCCTGGTAGGCTACCGGCTATGGGGTCACAAAGAGTGGGACATGACTGAGTGACTTCACTTTCACCAGAAATCAGTAAAGGAAAGCTTAGGGATCCCCCAGAAACTTTTGACTCTAGTAATAGAATTAGAGTGACTATTTAGCACTGACTGTGGTACCTAACCCAGGCTTCCCAGGTGGCGCTAGTAGTAAAGAACCCACCTGCCAATGCAAGAGACATCGACTATGGGGTCACAAAGAGTGGGACATGACTGAGTGACTTCACTTTCACCAGAAATCAGTAAAGGAAAGCTTAGGGATCCCCCAGAAACTTTTGACTCTAGTAATAGAATTAGAGTGACTATTTAGCACTGACTGTGGTACCTAACCCAGGCTTCCCAGGTGGCGCTAGTAGTAAAGAACCCACCTGCCAATGCAAGAGACATGAGAGATGTGGGTTCATCCCTAGGTTGGAAAGATCCCTTGGCACAGGGCATAGTAGCTCACCCACTATGCCTGCCTAGGGAATCCCGTGGACAGGGGAGTCTGGTGGGCTACTGCTTATAGGGTTGCAAAAAGTCGGGCACAACTGAAGCGACTTAGCATGTACCCACATGGTACTTGACCCAGAAAATAGCACTCTGTTATGATGTCGCATGGTTAGTTTCAGATTACTTTTATACACTGTAATGGTCGATTTCCCTCCTGTTGAGCAGCCTCTAAAATTCTATGGCTCTCTCTGTGGGACTGTGACCTCTGCTTGTACACACATGTTTGGGTGTTTGAGAACCCGAATCATGACAAGCAATTCAGTTTCTGCCGTGCGCTTCTGTTGTGGAATTGCGCTTAAGAAAAATATCTACAGATCTGTGATAGTGTATGTGAAGAAAGAGGGATGATGAAAAAGCCTAAAGGGATTTATCAGAGGGATTCCAAGAAAAATGAAGAAAAGAGGCAGGACATTTTTCTCTACTTATTCACTGACGAATGTAAGAAGTTTAGAATTGAGATTGTGACCCGTTTTCTTCTTTTATTGCCATTGCAAAGGATGTTGAGAGCGTGTGCTTTCAAAGGAAATCTTAGATCCTAATTTCAGCCTGCGCAAGCAAGCCTTACTACTAGCCCTTGTCTATTATTTGCTTTCCTACAATTTGCTGCTCCTCGAACCTCCAAGTCCCTTTCCTTTGTCCTGCCACTTCTCTTTAATGTATCCTCTTTTGTCCAAATGGTATAAAAGCCTCCTAGCTTAGTTCTTTCTTTGGGGATTTTTCTCTTATTTCCGTGAAGTCCCTTGTGCCACATAAAACTTTTAACATCAAATGCATTCACGAGCCTTTTCTCCTGTTAATCTGTCTGTTGTCAGTTTGTTTCACAGACACACTCAGAGAACCCAGAAGAATACAGGAGAATTTTCCCTCCTGCAAGTTGTTTAAACAGTTCCAAGAGTCAGATCAGAGAAAGATGGAGCATCGTTGTCCAAACTGGCCTGGGAACTTGCTGAGATCCTAATTGACCAGCCTGGGTCACATCCCCCTACCACAGATACACCAAAACATCTTCTCGAGCATTGGGGTGGCCTGAGATGGAGCCCTGCCTTGATTGCTTTGGCTGAGAGGCGAGTGGGGCTATTGGGAGAAGGGAGAATGGATACTTGGGAGGCCAACAAAAGATGTCCAGTCTGTTATGGAAAAAGTGTAAGTAGGGAGAGTTCTTCCCCAATTCAACCTGCTCGTTCAGCTTTTACTATGGTTTTGGGATAACTTAATAGTGACCTCCAAAAGTAAGCAATATTAAAAATCAAAGATGATGAGGGCCTATCACTTTCCATGTCTACCTAAGAGAGAGCTTACCACAGCTGGGGACAGGGGAGCGATGTGAAGTAATGAAGAGCTTGGGGTGATGGGGAGTGACGGTCCTGAACTGGACCATTCCAGGCAGTGAGGTGGCAGGACCAAGCCGTCCCCAGATCAGATGAGTTCTGACCAGGTTTAGCGGTGCTCAGACTGTGGGAGTGAGCGTTTCCGCTCGAGTCGAGCTCTCTGCTCTATCTCCTGTCCCATTTTTTAATGCTTCCTTAGGGCCCTCTCACTTTTTCTCAATTATATGCCTCCTTGTATTTGAGATCCCCCTGCTTTTGACAGCTCCGTGGCTTCCAATTTTGCTTCTGCTGCTTTGATTATTATTCCTGATTTGGTTGTTGATGAGACATGTGGTTTGCTTCAATTACTCTGTCACTCTAACAAATGTGTGTGTCTCGCAAGTGTCCTAATTGAAGTCGGGGGTGGGGGGTGGAAATTACAGGCAATTACGACCGCGCCATCCTCTGCTCTTGCCGCTCTTTCTCCCTCATCATCGGGGCGCATTCTTCTGTATCTCCATTTTGCAAGCACACTGAACAGCCTCTGTCTTTAAAATCCCATTAATTTTTGCAGAACACGATACTGCTGCTGTCTCAGGGTGTCATACGTTAGCGCTCTAGAAACCCCATCGCTTTCATTTAGTTTCATCAAATACAGTCTCTTCTCTGCCAGTTTCCACCAGGTTTCACGTTCATCCTGAGATGGAAGGCTACCTTCACCGCCTCGTGTGGTCTGGATTCCCCAGGCCTGTGGCCTCATCAATTCAGCCTCCTCTCGTGTGGGCTTATACTTGGTACACTTCAGTCCAACGCTCCACAGGTCTGTTGAGCATCAGAGACTGCTTGGCGTGCCAGGCAGCGTGCTAGGCGCTGGGACTGTGAAGACGATTAAGCACAATGAGGTGAAGACAACATGGGATGGAGGAAAAAAATGGCCGGATTTCCGAGCCTGACGAGCTACAGGTTTAAATCCCATGCTATGTATGGCCTTGGGCAAATCACTTAGCTGCTTTTTATTCATCTGTTAAAATTATGCTAATAATACTTACCTGGCAGGGTTGTTGTGAAGATTGCAGATAATGTATGTCAAGTAGCTAGCTGAGTGCCTGCTGTACCTCAATAAATGGGAGGTATAATTATTATTATGAATAAGATACAGCGTACTTAAGGAACTCACCATCTACTCACAGAGAGAGAAGAGTAGATTAACTCGAACAGTATATTGTTATATGCACAGTAATGGAAAGATGTCGTAGTCATGGAGTAGTCCCTGGGGCTCTATATGCCCTCTCTTTCTATCCTCAGCCACTTCCTCGCGCCTCCCTCCAGTCTCCAGCTTCAGCCACCCAGCCTCTCCACTTCTCGGTCTCTTTGCAATCATTCCTTTGTTCCTCTTCCCACAAAGCTCCTCTTCCAGGTCCCTACATGCTGGCTCTTTCTCATCATTTAGGTTTCAGCTAAAATGTCACCGCTGAGGAGAGTTTCCATAACCATCCAATCTGAAGAAGCCCCATCCCTTCACCTCTATTTTTTTTTTTTTTACTCAGTTTTGTTTGTGTGCTAAGTCACTTTAGTTATGTCCGACCCTGTGACCCCGTGGACTATAGCCCACCAACAAGCTCCTCTGTCCCTGGGGTTTTTCAGGCAAGAATACTGGAATGGGTTGTCATTTCCTCCTCCAGGAGATCTGCCCACCCCAGGGATGGAGCCGGTATTTCTTAGTTCTTCTGCAGTGGCAGGCAGGTTCTGTCCCTCTAGCACCACCTGGGGAGCTCCACTAGCAAAACAAAAGAAACAGACAAAACAAAGCCCAGTTTTGTTTACTTTATAGAATCTCTCTGTGGTGGTCTAGTTTGGTGGTTTTGATGTTTGTTTTCTATTGCTCCCTTTCAGGGCAGAGAGCATTTCTCTTTTTGGTCAGAGTTGTATTCTTGATGTGGTTGAGGACGAAATTCTCAGCCACGGCTGCAATCTAGAGCAAGTATGATAAGTGTTCAGGGAATGAGCAGTGGTAGGGAGATATGAGGAAGAGATTTCAAAGAGAAGGGTTTAACAGTGGGTCTGCACTTTGCTCCTGCTGCTGTTTCTATAATGGATAAAAGCCCACTGCCATCTACGCAGATGCCATCGTGGGTTCCTGGGTCTGAGACAAGAGGCTGAAGTCAGGGGAGGTTCACAAAGTGGTATCTAACTTTGAACTTCTCAACCTAGTTCAGAAAACTGGATTTAAATATCTTTTTAAGATAATCTGTTTGAGTTTTAAATGTCTGAATTTTTGTTCCTGGACCCCAAGTAGATTCTGGGTAGGGAAATGGTCAGGGCACCAGATGGTGGCCTTTGATACATCTCCATGGAAATCTGTCTTTTATTGTCTCTTTTCCTCTGGCTTCCCAGTGAGAGGTGGGGGTAGTTGTACGAATAAGGTGGAATAGGTGTTTGGGTTTTTGTGTTGTTGTTCAGTCACTCAGTCATGTCTGATTCTTTGCGACCCTATGGACTGCACCACACCAGGCTTCCCTGCCCTTTACCATCTCCTGGAGCTTGCTCAGACTCATGTCCATTGAGTTGGTGATGCCATCCAACCATCTCATCCTCTTGTCCCCTTCTCCTCCTGCCCTCAGTCATTCCCAGCATCAGGGTCTTTTCAAATGAGTCAGTTCTTTGCATGAGGTGGCCAAAGTATTGGAGCTTCAGCTTCAACATCAGTCCCTCCAATGAATATTCAGGGTTGATTTCCTTTAGGATTGACTGGTTTGATTTCCTTGCAGTCCAAGGGACTCTCAAGAGTCTTCTCCAATACCACAGTTCAAAAACATCAATTCTTCAGCTTTCAGCCTTCTTTATGGTCGGACTCTCACATCCATACATGACTACTGGAAAAGCCATAGCTTTGACTACATGGACCTTTGTTGGCAAAGTAATGTTTCTGCTTTTTAATATGCTGTCTAGGTTGGTCATAACTTTTCACCCAAGCATCTTTTACTTTCATGGCTGCAGTCAACATCTGCAGTGATTTTGGAGTCCAAGAAAATAAAATCTGTCACTGTTTCCATTGTTTCCCCATCTATTTGTCATGAAGTGATGGAGCCGGGTCCCATGATCTTAGTTTTTTTGAATGTTGAGTTTTAAGTCAGCCTTTTCACTCTCCTCTTTCACCTTCATCAAGAGGTTCTTCACTTCTTCTCTTTCTGCCACAGGAGTGGTATCTTCTGCATATATGAGATTATTAATATTTCTCCTGGCAATCTTGATTCCAGCTTGTGCTTCATCTAGCACAGCATTTTGCACAATGTACCCTGCATATAAGTTAAAGTAAGCAAGGTGAAAATAGACAGCCTTGACGTACTCCTTTTCCAATTTTGGACAAGTCCATTGTTCCATTTTCAGTTCTAACTGTTGCTTCTTGACCTGCATACAGGTATCTCAGGAGGAAGATAAGGTGGTCTGGTATTCCCATCTCTTTAGGAATTGTTCACAGTTTGTTCTGATCCATACAGTCAAAGGCATTAGCATAGTCAACGAAACAGAAATAGACATTTTTCTGGCATTCTTTAGCTTTTTCTGTGATCCAAGGATGTTGGCAATTTGATCTCTGTTTCCTCTGCCTTTTCTGAATCCAGCTTGAACATCTGGAAGTTCTTGGTTCACATATTATTGAAGCCTAGTTTGGAGAATTTTGAGCATTAGGTTCCTAGCATTGAATTGTTCACAGTTTGTTCTGATCCATACAGTCAAAGGCATTAGCATAGTCAACGAAACAGAAATAGACATTTTTCTGGCATTCTTTAGCTTTTTCTGTGATCCAAGGATGTTGGCAATTTGATCTCTGTTTCCTCTGCCTTTTCTGAATCCAGCTTGAACATCTGGAAGTTCTTGGTTCACATATTATTGAAGCCTAGTTTGGAGAATTTTGAGCATTAGGTTCCTAGCATGTGAAATGAGTACAGTTGTGCAGTAGTTTGAACATTCTTTGACATTTCCCTTTCTTTGGGATTGGAATGAAAACTGACCTTTTCTAGTCCTGTGGCCACTGCTGAGTTTTCCATATTTGCTGACATATTGAATGCAGCACTTTCACAGCATCATCTTTGAGGATTTGAAATAACTCATCTGGAATTCCATCATGTCACAGATACTGAAGGACAACTGTGTAGTGGAATATGCCTGAGGGCTATATGCAAATACTGTACCATTTTTCTATAAGGCATTTGAGCATCTAAAGATACTGGTATCCAAAGCAGTCCTGAAACCAATCCCCCACAGACACGGAGGGCCAACTGTATTTCTGTCCTGGAATCTGAGTCAGGTTCAGAGCGATAAGGCATTATGAAGTCCTAGTCGTGTTTCTAAAAACATGTGAACTTGATCAAAAGTGAAGATTGAGAAAAATGTAGAAGACTCAGTGGGAATTTATTCCTTCTGTTGGAAAAACAATGCAGAGGGCAAGAAGCACGCGTCAAAGCTCCCGGTACACCGAGGGGACCAGTCACACCCTGTTCCTATAAAAAGGATGAGTTTTGCTTGAGCTCCATCAAGGCTTGCAGCTCTCTGAGGCAAAAATATCTGCAAGGCCTCCACTTAGCTTCCAATCAAGTGGTTAACTAAGACTTTATAGTTGCTTCACTGGTGCTTCTGGGGTTTCTCACCACTCAGTCAGAATTTTAATTTGCATCCAGATATATTTATGTTTTCTCTTAATTGTCTCTCTCCATCTCAATCCGAAAAGGAGCCTGAAGACTTAATGCTACTTAAGTTTTATCTTTATATGATTACATTTAAATGTAATTTCAGTCCTTATTATGATATAGGAGAAACAGATAGGGCTGAAGGACTGAATCTAATTCATCGCAATTCATCTTTAGGCCTTGGCAGTGTCAGAAGCTCATACAATTCATTCTGTTAGTCCTTGTGACACTTATAAACCTACCTTGGCTACATAAATTGGAGCTCAGAAATAGAAATTTGTTTATTCACATACAAGAAAAGTTTTTTAGATGAGTCATATAAGTACATTTAAGAGGAATATTGTTTTGCTTATTAAAGTAGACTAGATATCACAGTGTTTGGATTATAATTAGCTTTCCATCAGAATACTCATATGCAGACTGTAGGTGGTGAGCGCTTAAGTGGTCGAGACTTAATTTCCATTGGCGGATGCTGTCAGTGTTGGGATCTTTATGGTGTCATGGGTACTGCCTTGTGCCTGCATGCTCTATATTTGGTACAAATCGGGTTGTTCATGACAGTTTCTCGTATCGTGACAATTTCCCCAGTAATCGTACCCGTGCCTCTTCCATTGCTTTTGGAAGCAGACCTCAGCCGTTAGATGATAGGCATCAACGCATGAGCTAAAATGAGCCAGGAATAGTGCTCAGTCTTCTTTAGTCTGGGCATGATCATAGCCTGGCCAATATCAGCCCATCATGGGGTGCTCTTTCAAACACAGGTTGGGAGAGAAAGACACTTTTGTCTTTGAGTCAGGTTCTTGTTAGAATGCAAGTCCATTGATCTGGGCAGTTATGTTTTTAGCACAATGAGGAGGAAGTCTGTTTGCATGAAGAGGAAATAAAGACTTCTTCAGAAGAAGAGACGAGAGACCCAGCCGGACCTGCCTGTGCAAGGCACGTGAGCAAGTAATTTTGTTTGCTTTGCTTAAGTCAGTTTGAGTGGGGACTTTTGACAAATAATCAAGAAGTCCTTCACTAGCATAAACCTGTTTCATACCAAGTGGCAGTAGGGACAAGAGTTGGCATATGCTTCCCATATGGAGAAGGAAATGCCAACTCACTCCAGTATTCTTGCCTGGGAAATCCCACAGACAGAGGAGCCTGGTAGTCTATAGTCCATGGGATCACAAAGAGTCAGACAGGACTGAGCAACTTCACTTGCTCTATAATATAACTCTCTGTAAAAAGATTCTTAATACCCAAGTGACTCATAGCTAGAAAAGCCTTTTTATTACCTCTTTGGTATTTATTTAATGTCTGCTAACTGCTAAGTCACTTCAGTCATGTCCAACTCTGTGCAACCCCATAGACAGCAGCCCACCAGGCTCCCCCGTCCCTGGGATTCTCCAGGCAAGAACACTGGAGTGGGTTGCCATGTCCTTCTCCATACATGAAAGTGAAAAGTGAAAGCAGGTCGCTCAGTTGTGTCTGACTCTTAGTGACCCCGTGGACCGCAGCTTACCAAGCTCCTCCGTCCATGGAATTTTCCAGGCAAGAGTACTAGAGTGGGATGCCATTGCCTTCTCTGATTTAATTTAATGTTTAAATCATTTCTATTATTAACAGTGATTTTTAAGGTAATAAATAATAAGCATTATTCTCAATATTCACATACTATTAGATTATGATAAATGAAATCTTACAAGCTTAAACTACTTTCCCCAAGTACTTAGACACTGACTGAAGACTTAAATTTGATCAGTGAAGCTTGCTTGATGATTTAATTAAAAGCACAGATATCTAGGAGTTTTTAAAAATGCTTAAACATGCTAGGATTCAGAGAGAACATACAGAAAATATCTTAGTGGTTACCAAATTATTATACTTACAATATAACTTAGTACCGTAATGCAAATAGAATGAATTGAAATGCAGCTTTTCATGTTTCTATTCTTATATTTATTCGTTTTTCTGTTCTTAATCTTGTTTTTAATTTTGATTTCTGATTCCTTTTCATATTCTTATTTTTACTCTTATTTTGATTCTTTCCCAGGATTACCTTTCTAAACTTACTCTATTTTCATCCCATGCTTGTGGTAGTATTACCAGACTCCACTGAAAAATAATACCTTCCCAAACTAGCTAAGATGACTTGCCTGAATTGTTGACTAGTTGGTTGTACAGACTAGAAGTATGCCTGAATGTTGGAAAAAGGTGAAGCTACTGCTTTTGAATCATTGACAGAGCTGGAAAATATATTTCTTGCTTAAAATTAGGAGCTCACATTGATTCTTCTCATTTAACAATTTATTTATTAATTTTTTCCCTTTTATTCTGATTTATTTGTTTTTTAATACATATTTATTTAATTGGAGGTTAATTACTTTACCGTATTGTATTGGTTTTGCCATACATCAACATGGTTCCACCACAGGTATACACGTGTTCCCCATCCTGAAACCCCCACCCTCCTCCCTCCCCATACCATCCCTGGGCATTTAACAATGTATATTTCTCTCTTCTTTTAGTGTGGTTTTCATTTTTCACTAAGACTTTCAATTGTATTGAAAATTTGTTCTTAATGTGCAGTAAAATATGTCTACTTCTTGTGTCAAAGGGTAATAAACCTAGTGATTCTCCAAATCTTCTGCATCTTTATAAAGTCCCAAGTCCCTTTGTGATGGAGACATTCTGTCACCGTGCTAGGTTGGACTTCCTTCCCTTTGGAAGTGGGGCCTGGGTTAAACAGCCTCCCTTATCTGTCTCAACGAGACATACTGATGTTCTGTCCAAGTGTGTGACACGTGGTCCTAGCACTTGGAGCTCTACTGACTTTCTGAAGACAGATGGCCATATTAAAATGGGCAGGTTTCTGCTGCTGGGACTGAAGTAAGGCCACAGCCGCATTCCCTGGATGTAGCCCAGGCAGCGCTGCTGTTTTTGTGAGGACTTTGGAATGCCTCCACAGGGGAGTTACTGTGGAAGTGCAAAGTGCAGCCGGCTAGCTGTCGTTAGCTTTTCTTGCCCATGGAAGGTCTAACTAGAATGTTTTGAAAAGCGGACAGACCAAAGAAGTGTCAGAGCGTTCGTCTCTTCACAGAGTCCGGGAGCAGAAATCCTTGCCCCTTTGGGAGTGACTGCAGAGCTGGACACTCCTCAAATGGAGGTTCTGCCAGGCCATCCGCTCAGCTGCTGAGACAGGTTGCTGCTAACATCTTCTTAGACCAGCAGACCCAGTTTTCTGCCTCAACCAGTCTTAAAACGCCACCCTCCTGCCTCTCCTGACAGTCAGTCCACAGCTTGCCCTAAATGTTTTCATTTTATATCTGGCAGTTCATAGGAACATGGTTTGTGACACGCAAAACACATTTGGACTAATAAAAAATGAATAAGACCACCGGGTGGGCTCTCCTTTTAATAGAGACCTTGGGCTCATTTCTGCCCCATTTATTCAAGGTTGGGGCTGAGTTCCATTTGCCAAGGATCACAAGTGCAATCACTTTTTTTTTTTTTTTTTCCGAGTTTGAGCATTTTCTGACTTCAGCCTGGGTGAACATAGATTTTGTTGTTGTTGTCTCTAAGTCGTGTCCGACTCTTTGCAACCCCATGGGCTGCAGCCGCCCCGGCTCCTCTGTCCTCCGCTATCTCCTGGAGTTTGCTCAGATTCATGTCCGTTGAGTTGGTGATGCTATCTAACCGCAGATTTTAAGCAGATGCAAAACCGGACTGTGCAACTTTTAAGAAAGCTTCAGGTTCATTCAGCTCTGCCATTAGGTGGCAGCAGAACCACGTGGAAAGCGGCAAAGTCATGAAGGCAGTAAAGATGATGGTGATGTTCATGACGATGCTGATGGTGAGTGAGACATATAGATTGGACTCACACGCTGCCTTCATCCCAGTGTGATTTTATTGTTGTTTTCCCACTGATCCTCACAATATACAGGGCAGGTGGCAAAGGGAAAGTCTTATTCCCATGGTATGAGGTGAGATTAATTCAATTTAAAATTGTTGGGAGACTTGACCACTAAACCTAGCAAATTATCCGAACCAGTCTTAAAATTTATGTCTTGGGACCCAAATCCAGGCTTCCATTCACCTGCTCTCCTTTCCACAAAGCATTTTAATCTTCTTTAAGTATGAATTTATTAATCCTGAGTAAATAGGAACTTAAACTTACCAAAGAATTGTATTTCATCCACTAGATAAAGGGAAGAAGTAGAAGGCAAGAATGTGCAGGGTTAAAATAGAGATCTGCTATGCCTGAAAAATTGAGAGAAAAAATACTGTCCAAGGGTGACCACATCTGTGAGTTTTGGGGGCCAGATCGCCTAGTTTAGTGAATAAGAGGCATTTGTAATTCCAGCGTCTGCTTCTTCTGTGTCGTTTATGACATGTAGGAGCTCCAGCACGACCCTCAGACCACCTGAAATAATATTCGATGGCCTGCTGCCAGGGTTGGGGGGCAGGCCTGCATAATGCTTCTGTTGGTCAATGGTTTCACACAATGGAAGGAGAAAAGGCATGCTTATACAGGGGCAGTGAGACCACCCCAAGGTCAAGAACCACACATCTCTCAGGTTTATTTTGCAGTCGCTAATCATCAAAAGCATGGCAAGGCTCTGAGCTTGGGAGGTCTGTGGGTGGGATGAACTCTGAACCATCCTTGGGTATCAGGTGCCTGGGCTTGAGGGAATTGGGAACAGAACAAGTTATCTCAGTTTCTGTTTTCATTCTCTACTTCACCTCTGAAGCAAATTGAGAGTCTTGAGTCAAACCCCAAATTTTCTTCCTCTCTTGAGGAAAAGTCCAGTTCACAGTCTGGGTCACAAGCAAGTAACAGTAATTGCAGTTTAGCTAGCGGCAGAATCCTTCCCAGGTTTATTGAAGAATTGCTCCAGCACACAGACAAATGCCAACGGTACCGTTAAACTGCAAAGACTGAGGAGCTGTAGTTGGGTGAAGGCCTCTGACTGAGTGGCACGCACAGGGCACAGAAGATGTGATTTCTCACCAGCGAGAGAGATGTGAAGCACACAGATTTTCCATGTACTTTTACCCTTTTTTGGTTGCATAGCAACTCTATGCACGATTGGGATTCACTACAGTAATTGTGTTCTCTGTGAAGGGTGTGTGAACTCTGAAGGCCTCTGTGCCAGTGGGAACGCAGAAGATCAGAGAACAATGGGAAACTTGGACGTTAGAAAAGGACTTGTATCAGAACCAGGAAAGAGACATTTCTTGTATTTTCTTGAATTTAGAAGCAAAGACCTGTCTTTTCCCAGAACACATGGGGAACAAGTCTTGGGGTCTCAAGGCAGATGATCATGGTGCGGCTTCATTAGTGTCTTCAAAGATAAATCCTCTGGGTACAAATATTCCAGCACTTGATAGAAATATTAGTGGGATTTTTATTGTTTTATCACTCAAGCTTCTACTTCTTTCCTGTGGTGTGGATCGCTGAGCCTAGAGGCAAGAAAGAACTATTGGATAGTGGGGCACTGCTTTGCATGTATTATCTCATTTGCTTCTGTTATTCACTGAATATGATTGAGTGGTACAAATATTCCAGCACTTGATAGAAATATTAGTGGGATTTTTATTGTTTTATCACTCAAGCTTCTACTTCTTTCCTGTGGTGTGGATCGCTGAGCCTAGAGGCAAGAAAGAACTATTGGATAGTGGGGCACTGCTTTGCATGTATTATCTCATTTGCTTCTGTTATTCACTGAATATTGATTGAGAGCTACTGTGTACCTGGCCCTGCGATATACCAACAGATCTCTTGATATCATGCTTAGAGTTCATGCCTTTGTGAATCGAGTGGGGAAAATAGACATTGATTAAATCAAGATGTGTACACTAAGATTCGGGCCAGTTTCAGTGTGTGTGTGTGTGTGCATGCACACACGTGTGTGCACACGTGTGTGTGTGTGCGTGTGTGTGTGTGTGTGTATGGTTTCCCATCTTGTGAAGCAGTTCTCTGACACCAGCTGAGTCCTCTAATTCAACTCAATTCTCATACTCTTTGCTCAGAGATAACATCAAATTCCAAGCCTAAGTGCTCGGTCTGACAAGACTGCCCAAGTCCAGGTTGTTACCTGTGCTTCTGACGGGATGGCTATAAATCAGAGGTTCCCACAATGGCTTCCATTAGTTTGCTGGAGCAGCTCCCCAGACTCAGAACATTTATCTGCTAGATTTTTCCAGTTTGTTATAAAAAGTATGGTTTCCCAGGTGGCGCTAGTGGTAAAGAAGTTGCCTGCCAATGCAGGAGATGTAAGAGACATGGGTTCGGTCCCTCGGTTGGGAAGATCTCCTGAAGGAGGGCATGGCAACCCACCCCAGTGTTCTTGCCTGGGAAGTCCCATGGACAGAGGGGCCTGGCGGGCTACAGTCTGTGGGGCCACAGAGAGTCGGACACGACTGAGCGACTAAGCACACACATACAGTGACCAGGGAAGTTTCACGGTTTAATACAGCCGGATAGACGGCAGAAGGAGAATGAAGCGTGTGGTATGCAGCAACTTGAAGATCGTGAGTTTAGTGCAGGACACACTGAATATGAGATGCCATTCTCTGAGATACCAGGTAGAGGGATAAACAAGTCTAGGCTTAGGGGAGAAGTCTGGACTGGGCTGTAAACTTTTGGGTTTTGTTGGCATATGGTGTTTCCTTGGTGATTCAGATGGTAAAGAATCTGCCCGCAGTGCAGGAGACTGGGGTTTGGTCCCTGGGTTTGGAGGATGCCTTGGAGAAGGGAATGGCAACTCAGTTCAGTATTCTTGCCTGGGAAATCCCATGGACCAGGGGAGCCCAGTGGGCTACAGTCCGTGGGGGTCACAAAGAGTGGGACACGACTGAGTGACTAATAGACACACATGGTACTTAAAGTCATGAAAAGGACAAGATCATTTTGGCAGAGTGAAGAAGAAAGAGTACCATTTTATTGGTTTGACTGAAAAGTTCGTTCAGATTTCCAATAACATCTTGCAGAAAAATGGAACAAACTTTTTGGCCAACCCAATTGAATGCAGTCTTTTGGAAGCTGCTGGGAAGACAATTAAAACGAGGGCTGATAATACTCATTGGACTTAATGACAGGGATGATTGACCCCTTTGGAGGGTGTTCTGTCAAAGAGAGCAAATGACACTGCCCTGGTCCCCACACCCAGTTCAGTTCAGTCGCTCAGTCGTGTCCAACTCTTTGCGACCCCATGAATCGTAGTACACCAGGCCTCCCTGTTCATTACCATCTCTCGGAGTTCACTTAGACTCATATCCATCAAGTCCGTGATGCCTTCCAGCCATCTCATCCTTGATCGTCTCCTTCTCCTCCTGCCCCCAATCCCTCCCAGCCTCAGAGTCTTTTCCAATGAGTCAACTCTTCGCATGAGGTGGCCAAAGTACTGGAGTTTCAGCTTTAGCATCATTCCTTCCAAAGAAATCCCAGGGCTGATCTCCTTCAGAATGGACTGGTTGGATCTCTTGCAGTCCAAGGGACTCTCAAGAGTCTTGTCCAATACCACAGTTCAAAAACATCAATTCTTCGGCGCTCAGCCTTCTTCACAGTCCAACTCTCACATCCATACATGACTAGACGGACCTTCTAGGTTGGTCATAACTTTTCTTCCAAGGAGTAAGTGTTTTCTAATTTCATGGCTGCAGTCACCATCTGCAGTGATTCTGGAGCCCAAAAAAACTAAAGTCTGACACTGTTTCCACTGTTTCCCCATCTATTTCCTATGAAGTGATGGGACCGGACGCCATGATCTTCGTTTTCTGAATGTTGAGCTTTAAGCCAACTTTTTCACTCTCCTCTTTCACTTTCATCAAGAGGTTTTTTAGCTCCTCTTCACTTTCAGCCATAAGGGTGGTGTCATCTGCATATCTGAGGTTATTGATATTTCTCCTGGCAATCTCGATTCCAGCTTGTGTTTCTTCCAGTCCAGCGTTTCTCATGATGTACTCTGCATATAAGTTAAATAAGCAAGGTGACAATATACAGCCTTGACGTACTGCTTTTCCTCTTTGGAACCAGTCTGTTGTTCCATGTCCAGTTCTAACTGTTGCTTCCTGACCTGCATACAGATTTCTCAAGAGGCTGGTTAGGTGGCCTGGAATTCCCATCTCTTTCAGAATTTTCCAAAGTTTATTGTGATCCACATAGTCAAAGACTTTGGCATAATCCACGCCCATTTACAAGTCTTGCTTTCTTGGTCATTTAAAATTTGAACTCTCTTTTTATTTGTTCATCTCAGTATTAGACTCAAAGGAGAGAAACCACTGCGTGTCATCCTTCAAATTCCTCTTCAAAGACATGTATCTGGGAAAATCCATCAAGTAACTGGTGAGTAAAAGGATGAAAGGTAAGAGCAACAGCTGTTCCATGTCTCTCAGACCCACATCCTGGTTCTCACTGTATGCTTCCCTTCCCAGCCCTGCAATGGGGCTGCTTTTTGTGAGGCTGGTTAATCAATATCAAGCTCAAACGCCACATATTCTGGCCCAGTGTCCTGTGAGATCCATTTGTACCTGTAAGACTGTGTGTCCTGGTGTTTTCATTGTATGATATGGTCTCCATAAGAAGAGAGGAAGGGCTTTCCTTCCAGAGAAGCAGGGTCGATTGTCTCGATGCTCTACCACTCTTGGCACCAGTGATTTGAGCCACGTCTTGTCCCGTCCTTCCTCTTCCCCTCTAGGGCTCACTGGAGCTTTCAGCTCATCTGTAACAGAAGCACTGCATGGGCAGGGTTGCATCCTCGGCGGTGGAAAGCGGATGACCGCACTTTTGATTGCTGTGGTCTCCATTGACTGTGGGGGACTTTGAAACTTCTAGAAGAATGTCCTGAGGTTAAAATTTAGAAAGAGAGAGCATGCGGCATTAATTTGCATGATATTCTTGCTGCATCATAGAATTCTTCAGCTGTAAGCAGAGACCCAGTGGAGAATACACGACAGAAGGCAGAGGATTGGGGCATCTGTAAAGGGGAAGCTGAATAGAGCCGTTGAAGGGCCTTAGCCAGGGAGAAAGATGTGTTTGCTGAGATTTCTTTTTCTCCTTTGGGAAAATGAGCTAGTGACAGC
This sequence comes from Madoqua kirkii, assembly GCA_006408675.1. Classification (NCBI taxonomy): domain Eukaryota; kingdom Metazoa; phylum Chordata; class Mammalia; order Artiodactyla; family Bovidae; genus Madoqua; species Madoqua kirkii. The sequence goes on along the minus strand of SJYC01075746.1, from coordinate 25,906 downwards.
CAGCAGCCCCTGCGTGAGAGGAGGGCAGGGCGTTCTGAGGGCCGTGTGGAGTCAGGGGAGCTGGGAACTAGGGTGACGGACATGGAAGTCTGGTTCTGAGCTCACGAGCATCCTGGCTCTGGGTCTGTTTTCTTTCCAATGACTTCACTGTTTATTGTTCACTCACTCAGTCATGTCCAGCTCTTTGTGACCCCCTGGACTGCAGCATGCCAGGCCTCCCTGTCCATCACGAACTCCTGCAGCTTACTCCAACTCACGTCCATTGAGTCAGTGATGCCATCCAACCATCTCATCCTCTGTCGTCCCCTTCTCCTCCTGCCTTCAATCTTTCCCAGCATCAGTGTCTTTTCTAATGAGTCAGCTCTTCGCATCAGGTGGCCAAGGTATTGGAGCTTCAGCTTCAGCATCAGTCCTTCCAATGAATATTCAGGGTTGATTTCACTATAGAGACTCAGAAATGCATTCCAGGAATAGCTGGAGGATACCTGGAGGAACATCTTGTGTATGAGCCTAAGAAGGGATATGGCAACCTTGAACAAGCACCTTGAGGGGAATAATTCATCACAGAGTAATGCCTGGGTTCAGTTTTGGGGAAATGGGGGAAGAAGTAGTTATCGCTTCTGGAGACCAACTTTGTGCCAGTGAACTAAGGTGTTCTACTTACTATCTTATTTAATCCTCAGAACAAATGTACAAGGTAGCTGTTTAGTCTTCTTCTATGGGTAAGAAAACTGAAGGTCAGAGAAATTCACTCACTGAACAAGCAGTAGTTACAATAAGAGCTAACACTTATTGGGTACATGCTGTGTACCAGACACTATTCTAAGAAATTAGCTCATTATTTCATCTCCATCTTCATAATAATCCTATGAAATAATACCATTTGTATAACCACTTTACAGATGGAAAAACCAGGCAGAGAAAGTTTAAGTAACTTGCCACAGGCCACATAGGTCAATGTCAGAGGCGTGGTTCAAATCCAGACAGTCTGACTCGAACTCTGAGACCTTCACTGGGACAACTTGAACGTCAGACATACTCCCAGAACATGCTGGACACTGAGGGCAGAGTACAAACCAGGCAGACATGATCGTGGCCTTCATGGAATGTACTCCTTAGCACGTGAGAGGTCCAGTGAGTTGTCTAGGGTTACACGGGCTTTCCAGGTGGCGCAGTGGTTAAAGAATGCCCTTGCCAGTGCAGAAGACTCAAGAGACATGGGTTCGATCCCTGGGTTGGGAAGATCCCCTGGGGTAGGAAATGGTGACCTGCTACAGTATTCTTGCCTGGGAAATCCCATGGACAGAGGAGCCGGTGGGCTACAGTCTGTCAGGTGGCAAAGAGTTGGACACCCCTGAGCGACTGAGCACAGCGCGGCAGCTAGCGTTACGCGGTTATCCTGGGTTGGAGGCTTGGACAGAGGTCTTTCAAGAATGTCACGTCACACAGGGCCTCTAAGCACCTGCCAAACGCCTCCTGCACATCTGACCAGAACTCTAGGCCCCGGGAGCAGTCTGCAGGCTTTCTTGTTCTCACTCTCCGTGCAGCCATTTTATCCTGTTTCTTCGCCTTCTCTCTTCTTGTCTCTGACGTTGTCTCATCCTTCCTAACTGAATGCAGCAAATCTAAAACCCCAAGAAAGCTGCATAGAGCTCCTTGGAATAAAAATACGAAAGCTGTCATTGCACTTTCCTTTTAAAGTGATCTGAGGCAGTCTGGAGCGCATCAGCTTCTCTCACTGTTCAGCCCTGAAAAGAAGACTTAAGGTGTGTAAGGGGAGTAACCTCAGTCTGAATGAAGTGGCCTACTAATAAGGATTAGTTCCTTTGCACATTGACTCCCTTCCTTCCCCTTGTCTCTTGCGGGTGTCAGGTCTGACCGGCGTCATAGTTTGAAGTCTCAGCCTGCTTGCCTGTGCACCTTGCCCTCTTCATCTGTCACACAGAGCGCCTCCACCAATGCCTTACACTTCTGTCTTGGCATCTGCTCTTTGGAGAAGACTAACTGACTTCGGGAGTGCTCATCAGGGTAGGCTTGATTATGCTGCAGTAACTCATTAAACTCTGAATCTCAATAACTTAACAAAAAGAGCTTGATTGCTCTCATGCTCTGTAGCCAGTGCAGATTGGAGCTCTATTCATCAGGTATTGAAGCTGACAGGCCCAGGCCTACCCCTGACTTTAAGAATTGCCATAAAGAGATCTGGAAGAAGGGAGAACTTTGATTGCTAATCCTGGAGGTGACTTAGATGACCTCTGCACATCACGTTGTCCAGAACTTAGTCACATTGTCCCCCTTAACAGTAGCTAGCATCATCCTCTTGTATAGAAACTCAGAATGAGGCAGGATCGTAGGGAATAAGCATTGTCTGTGCTTCACGTGGTAACAATGTGTTAAGCTTTATCTATTTGCTAAGGTTTAAACTATCCCTGTTTGATGAATGGAGCCTCTGAAGATGAGAGAGGCCAAGTATTTTTTCCCAAGGTCACGAACTTATCAAGAGGTAGAAGCAGAATTGGGAGTCACATTGTGTCGGATTACAAATCATGATTTTAACCACTCTTCTACGGGCGCGAAAGAAATGACTGTATGCCGGGGGGTTGCTGGTGGCTGACAGACCTCTGAATCTTCGCTCTACACACCCCAGCCTCTCCAGAGGAACGTCTGGGACGTAGGAAAGCAGGCCTGAGGTTTACGCCAGTGCCGTAAACCGCGTGTCTTCCTTGACTGCTGCGTGTCCATTTCTGAATAGGGAAGACAGTGTTTCGGCGGGACTTCCCACCTCTCCAGCCAGGAGACAGAAGGAGCCTCTTTGTTTGGCTTTCCTGTCTTTGGGTAGAACAGAGCAAGTGGCAAAAATGAGTTGAACAAGTTTGGGGGCTCTCTCTCTCTCTATATATATATATGTATATATATGTGTATATAGGTTTGCCTTTTTTGATCATAGTTAATAGTTTTAAAGAGTGCTACAAAATGATGTGGCTTTTGAAAGAAATGCTTTTCTACCCATTTTCTTTCTGGCCAAGGCTTTGAGAAAAGAAAACTATAAATAGCTGACAATAAAAGAAAATTGCTGCTCTGATCTGTGAAAAAGGAAAGAGAAATACCAAAGGACTGCCCTGAGAGGTTTTCAGATAGAAACTATGGCGCCCCGCCCCGCCCCGCCCCGCCCCGCCCCCGCCCGAGACTGCCACTTCTTGGAAGATGGATAGGGCCGAATGTGATGGATGCTTTGCCTTCCTTGTGTATTTTCAAAGATGCTTTAACTTTGTTGCTTTTATTCTGTAGAACTCAGAGCTTTTCACATCTATTAACGTTTTAAATGAAATGAATTTCCCCCTAAAGTAAATAACGTTCAGAGAGGTTTCTCATTTGTAAGGCAGCCACCCAGTCCTTTTCGGCCTCTGTCTGTATTTCTTTTTTCCCTCTGTCTCTTTTGTCCTCATGCGTCCTTTGGAACAGATGTGCTGGGGAGGAGGTGAGGTAGAAACTAAGGTGCAAAGAAAAGTTAGCACCTGTTCGCCTGTTAACTGGATAGTGCCTGCCCCTTTGCTTATTTCTCTTCAGTAAACCATCTTCAGTTTCCTGCCAAAATGTTTATTTGCTATTGATTAAACTTCACATTTTTATTACTCAGAATTAACTATAATGTTTATGAAAATGGAAGGTCAAAAGAGCCAAATTCCCTGTGAGTTGAATGACTCACAGAGCTCCGGTTGCTAGATGTTTTCGGTTGGGTACGAAAAGTTGGTTTCTAGGGGTTGTCTTGAAACAGAGAGTCTGGGAAACTGTGATCTCTGGGTTCACTGAAGATAAACTGTGATCTCTGGATTCAGTTTATCACTGAAGATAAACTGCTTTAGGTTTTAGGGACCCACTGACAGGCATGCACAATTTTCTTTCGAGTTGTATCTCTCTTTCGTGGTGGGGGACCCTCCCTGCTCCTGTGGACAGAGCACAGGGACTGATGTTAGACTTGAAAGAATTAATAGGTTTCTGTGGAATTGTCTCCCGGTGGCAGGTGGGAGCTCTGTGAGAGACAGGAATGGAGAAGAAGCATGTCTCTGAGATCAAAGTCTACCTGACAACTTGACGTGGAGAAAGGGGAAAAAAGGAAAGTTGAAAATGAGAGAGAATAAAGTCAAAGATGAAGCTTGCCCAGGGGCATTTTAGACAGAGATCTTGTGATATTAGCATTTCCTTTTTGTGAAAAAAAGGAATGAACTAAATTGCTTTCCGGTGACCCTGAAGGTCATTAGCACCAGCTTCGGCTTCGAAAGGCTGAGAGAGAATGACAGTGAGGAGGGCTGAGATGAGTGTGGGCTTGAGAGTGCCGTCGGATGTGTGCACAGCCCAGTGAGCCTGGGCGTCCCTAGCAAGTGCAGGCTGAGTCACCCTGAGCCATCTCCAGAATTAAGTTTAACTGTCATCTTGGGGTCCGATCAGAAGGCCCACTGGATTAGGAGCCAAAAGCAGGGATGTCACCTTCATCTGTCCCTGGTAGTATAATTTGTTGTATAACTTCACGGATCTCTGCCTCAGTGTCATTATCTGTAAAATCAAAGATTTGGGCTGGATAACCTGTAATCCCTGCAGTTCTAGCTAAGTAAGTGATGTGTGATATGTCTACAATTAGACCTCCTATTCCTCCTTTTATCAATTTCAGTCAAGAAGCCAATCAACAAACACATATGTACTTTGTCTGTGCCAGGCACTGTTGTGGGAATGCAGAGGGTATAAGGAGATAAAAAACCTGGTTCTTATTTTCTGTGAGTCTTCCCTGGTGGCTCAGATAGTAAAGTGTCTGCCTGCAATGTGGGAGACCTGGGTTTGATCCCTGGGTTGGGAAGATCTCCTGGAGAAGGAAATGGCACCCCACTCCAGTACTCTTGCCTGGAGAATCCCACGGATGGAGGAGCCTAGTAGGCTACAGTCCATGGGGTCGCAAAGAGTAGGACACGACTGAGTGACTTCACTCACTTCACTTTATTTTCCATAAATCCCAAGTGAGGCCCAACTGTGACTTTTTCAAATCCCTGTGTCCCCAGAGTTTTTCACAGTACCTGACATGCATAAGCACCTCTAGAGATGTCAACCGGCTGACCAAGGAATATTGTTTTATATCTGGTTAGAGAGATCAGGCATTAATAAAAGGTGCCCAACAATGAAAGTCAAGAAAAATTGTTACCCAATCAGTGATCATAGTGCAACTTACAGAACTTTTGAGAAGGTTTGCCTTTCTTTTGGGCAGAAATAGTGTGACTTCTCCGTAGAGAGGGTGATTTGACTTCGATGGCTAAAATCCAGGCATCCAATTCATGCTGGATCTTTTAGATAGAAATCAATTTCCCAGCTCAGCCTAAAGGAAAGCACAAATCTGGCTTGATTGTTCTTTCCTGTTCTTTCGTACAACAGTGTCATAATTCAGGGCTTGGTTTGTTGTCTGGAAAGGGTCACAGTGAGACTCGGGAGATGTATATCTGAGGACTGAGGGGGTGGGGTGCACAGCAGCAAACACTTCCGCTCGGCAGTGTATTTCTCAGGGGGGAGGCTGGGAGAGCAGAGCTCACGATGGCCCCAGGGACCTATCCATTCAGTGAGTGGGCTTTGGGCCATCTTGCTGTGCTCATTTGCTCCATCCATATCCCCTTTTCTCTGTGCTCAGATATCACCAGGGTAGTAGGTGCTGTGCTGGGAACCAGAGAGACAGAAATACAGCATAGACACGAGATCTCCTCTTGAGGAGACCAAGTCAGTGGAAGAGGGAGCTATTGTACCAGAAGAGTTACAGTGCCTTCACTGTAGATGTGAATCAATGACTGCTGTTAAAACTTAGAGCTCCCAGGGACAAAGTGAAGTGGAAGTGAAGTCGCTCACTCAGGCCCGACTCTTTGCAACCGCATGGACTGTGGCCCACCACGCTCCTCTGTCCATGAGATTTTCCAGGCAAGAGTACTGGAGGGGGTTGCTATTTCCTGCTCCAGGGGATCCTTCCGACCCAGGGATCAAATCCGGGTTTTCTGTATTGTAGGCAGACGCTTTACCATCTGAGCCACCAGGGAAGTCCTTAGCAAATTGGGAAAGACTTCTGGATACCAAACCCATGCTAACTGAGGTGGAGGATTCAAAGAGGCAGTTGCCATGTGAGCCAGGCATAGCCCTTACCTACAATCTGAGGTCCACTGCTCTGAGAGGTTTCCTTTCAGGGACTGAAAGAGAGAGAGAGAGAGAGGGAAAAGTATTATTTGCATAGAAAAAAGAAACCCTGAATTTCTGTATTATTTTCCTATTGCTTTTGTAACAAATAACCCTAAACTTCATGGCTTAAACATGTGCTTGGGGCTTCCCTGGTGGCCCAGTGGCTAACATCCTGCATGTGACAACCAAGTCCTGGTGAAGCCAAAAAATAAGTAAATAAATAAAAACAAACAAAAAACCCTGCATGTATTATCCTAGTTCTGAATGTCAGAAGTGCCCAAATTAAGGTATCAGCTGAGCTGAGGTCCTTCTAGAGGCCCTGAGAAAGAATTTGTTCCCTTGCCTTTCCTTGCTTCTAGAGGCTGCTTACTTTCCTTGACTCGTGGCTTCAAAGCCATCACTGTGACATCTTCCAGTCTCTCTCTCTGACCCTCTTGCCTTCCTCTTACAAGGACCATTGTGATTTTATTGAGCCCAGCTGGATAATACAAGATAATTTCCCCATTTCAAGACTCTTGATTTAACCACACCTGCAGTCTCTTCTGCCATCTTTGGTAACAAATCCCCAGGATCAGGTTGTGGACATCTTTAGGAGGCCATTTCTCAATCTGCGTGTGTGTATGTGTGTTAAGTTGCTGTTGCTGCTAAGTCGCTTCAATCGTGTCCGACTGTGCGACCCCATAGATGTGTCCAACTATTTGCAATTCTGTGGACTGCAGCCCACCAGGCCCCTCTGTCCATGGGATTCTCCAGGCAAGAATACTGGAGTGGAATGCCATTTCCTCTCCCAGGGGATCTTACAGACCCAGGGATCGAGCCCACATCTCTTATGTTTCACGCATTGGCAGGCAGGTTCTATGCCAGTAGCGCCACGTGGGAAGCACTCAATCTGTTTTAGTGCCCAAATGCTCTTCTGAGAGTCTGACCTCTCCTAGATCTCCCCATCACACTATCTCGTCTGTTTCCCTCCACAGAGAATGTGACATGGGAACAGTATAACTCAATGGTTCTGCATTATCCCTTCAGTGTAACAACAGACTGGTTATTTAACCATTCAAAGCCTCAGCTTCCTCATCTGTAGCATACAGATAATCAATAATCCAATTCATAGAGCTGTGGTGAAGATATAATATGTGATCATGTACATAGTTCTTACTTCTGGAGACTCTTGCAGCCAAGATATACTGAATTTATGCTGTTTATGATTATATTGTTGTTCTAATTATTATTAGGATGCTGGGAAGGGATGCAGGGAGAGAGGAAGAAAGTCTCCAAAAATTGAGCTGTACCGAGAACTCAGCTTTGCCTCGGTTTTGCCTTGGGAGATTCTTGGTTTTCGTGAAACTGATTTCTGCTGGGTGACTCTTTCTTCCATCACCCTAGTGCAAGGGCCCTAGTGTGTTCAGACTGACACCATCCCATCAGTGTGCCCAAGTCCAGCATTTGGGACTAGGGAAGATAGAGTTACTTTTAGAATTTTATTCATGGGGGAATTTTAATTATAAGAGCTCTTTGGAAGTAGCATGCTGTATAATGTCCTAAATCCATCTTCTGATCTTATCCTGGCATTGCAAAGAAATTTGTTTCATCTCATTCACAAATACCAGCTCCATAACCCTCAATTTCTCTTTATGAATGCTGCTCATTAAACTAATAAAATCTTTGGTGAAATTTCAAGAGATGTGACAAAGGGAGATGAGCATAATTTGGAAATGAGGGGGAAAATATATCTGGGCAAAGCGTTTGCCAGATTATTGGGTATATTTCTGCCTGAGGCTCCAGCTTCAGCAATGAGTTGCTCCAAATTGTTCTTTCAGCTTCTTCCATGCCTTCAACGTTTGAACACATGTTTTGTGTATTTCAGTATTCTCGAAGGGGCTCCAAAACTCTGGGGGAGTTGGGATGGATAGTTGGGAGTTCAGCATCTGGGTGGATCTGAGCTGGGATGGATAGACAGATGTTCAGCATCTGGAAATGGAGTGGTGGTAGGCATCTGGTTGTAAGCGATATCATAGGTCCTGGGTTTTTATGTAAAGGGCCTCCCTGGATTACAATTTGTTTCTTTTTGCCTGCTTCTGCCCAGTTATGAAATGTCCAATATCTCAGGATCACACAAGCAGATATAAACTCAACATTTTTATTAATTTTTTTCAGAGCTATTTCTCTGCAAATGAAAGGTACCAGTAATCTTCAGACACCAGGTTTGATAAGCCCAATAAGGACATGGAGTTTTGTGCCAGTAGCTGGAGCAAGTGGTTAGGCAGCACATGGGTCTTTAAAAGCCAAAGAATCTCTTGGGAGAGAAGAGATGGTATATTTATTGGTGCTGCAAGGTGCTAGATGGAAAAGCTTATAGGATCCAAGGTCCCTGTTGGGACCTTGCCAGCTCCCAACAGGTGTGACTTGCTTTGGGTGGTAGGGATTGTTCCTAAGGGATAGAATCATAGTTTGGATAGGAACTTTTATTTCTACACAACTTAATCTGTAGCGTGGAATTAAAAAAAATTTAATTGGGGGATAATTGCTTTATAATGTTGGGCTGATTTCTCTTGTACAACAATGGGCATGCATCCATCATAAGTACACATGTGTCCCCTCCCTCTTAAACCTCCCTCCCACCTCCCACCGCATCGCACCCCTCTAGGTTGTTACAGAACCCTGGATTGAGCAACTTCCCACTAGCTGTCTCTTTTACATATGGTAACGTACATGTTTCAAAGCTACTGCCTCAGTCTGTCCCACTCTGTCCTTCTGCTATGTCTACAAGTCTGTTCTCTGTGTCAGTGTCTCCATTCCTGTAGCATGGAATTTTGATGCCCCTTTATATGCAAATATCTGAGAACGCCTTAAAAATATTAATGGTGATTTCCTCAGGGCTCTGGGGTGATACTAAAAGTTATCATCAATTAAATGCCTATAGCAAGTTGCTTATAGTACATTTTCTCTAACCCTCATCAAAATCCTACAAGAAGGATATTAGGACTTTTGTTTTACAGCTAAGGAAAGCAGTACTCAGGATGGACAAATGCAATCACTTGTTCAAAATCACATAGTTATTAAGCTATAGAACTGGGATTTCTGGAAAATTCAACTGAAGAATTGGTTGTGGTGGGGGATTCACTAGTGCTCTCCACACTTAGAAGATAGAGAGGATAAGTTTGGGAAGGGATCATTTGAAAAATGATGATTTAGTTAAAAAGAAAAACAAAAAAAAAACCTAACCCATCTAATTAAATTAGATTCATCCAATACTTTATATCCTATAGCAGTCTTTAAACTATAGTTTGTAACCCAATAATGAGTCATGAAATTTATGTATTATAATCTAAACTTGAATTTTAGTGAAATTGAATAAATTAAAACAGAGGAGACAATATCAGAAGACAGCTCATGGAATAGGGCTCAGTGACTTCTGAAAACATGCGTGTATGTGTCTGTATGTATGTCCAAGAGGCAAAAGGGAAAATATATTATTTTACTGTGGGTTAGTGAAAGGAGTATGGAAAATACAGGATTTCCCTCATAACACTGTCTCATTTATGCATTTTAAGAAATACATACCCTGGTTCATCTTTTTAAAAGTTACCGTTGCCGATGAAGTGCCCATCCCCAGGTGTGCTGTGGTCAGAAGCATAGCCCACTGTCTCGAGAACCTGAGCGCCAGAGCTTCTCTTGCTGTGAGTTAGAGTCACAAGCAGCGACCACTGGGTGCCACAAGCGTGAACAGAGACAGAGGCATGACTCCCAGTTTGATTGACAAACGCTCTAGTCTTGACTGGATTTGTCTTAGTTGGTGTCGCTGTTGTTTAGTCACTAAGTCCTGTCTGACTCTTGTGACCCTGCGGACTGAATAGCCCTCCAGGCTCCTCTGTCCACAGGATTTCCCAGGCAAGAATACTGGAGTGGGTTGCCATTTCCTTCTCCACAGACCTCCTTCTTCCCAACCCATGGATAGAACCTGCATCTCCTGCATTGCAGGCAGATTCCTCAGCAGGTGAGCCTCCCTTCCACCCGGGAAGCCCCTGGTTACCTGGTTTAATTTGGTCATAGTGTATTTGTGTGCTTGTTTGTTGTGTGTGTGTGTGTGTGTGTGTGTGCGCTCAGATGCTCAGGTGTGTCCGACTCTTTGTGACCCCATGGACTGTATGTAGCCTGCTAGGCTCCTCTGTTCATGGGATTTTCCAGGTAAGTATGCTGGAGTGGGTTGCCATTTCCTACTCCATGTATGCTTGTTCAAATCACTTATTTGAAGAAGGTATAATATAAACCAATAAACCTAACACACAAATATTAATATACCCATCATTCATTTAATAAATGTTTACTGATCACCTGTTTGCGCAAATCACTATGCCAAGTGCCAGAAATGGGAAAAAAGAGTGTATCCCATGTTCACTGTTCTTGATGAGTTTCTGTGGCTGTAGGAGAGGCAGTCGTATAAAGAAATAATAACACCAAAAATGGTGTGCATACTCTGGTTGGTGTAAACCCAGAACAGCATGGCTGTGGTCTGAATGTTTGCGTCCTCTTTAAATCCATATGTTGATGCCTAATTGCCAGATGGTGGTGTTTGGAGATGATAGCTCTGAGAGGCGATTAGGTTATGAGGTCCGTGGATCTAGTGCCCTTCCTTCTATTAAGAGACCCTGGAGATTGCCCTTTCTGCTGTGAGGATACAAGCAGAAAATGATCATCTATGGGGCAGGTAGCAGACTCTCACCATACCCAGCATCTGTTAATCTTGTGCTCCTTGATCAGCAGAACTGTGAGATATAAATGCTTGTTGTTTTCGGTCACCCAGTCTATAGTCTTTTTGTCATAGCAGCTCAGATAGACTAAAACAGACCCCCAACCCAGCATGTGTGTGAGCATATAGGGTAAGTGTATGAGGTGTGGCGGTGGGGAAAGGGGTATCAGTTTGGGTTGCAGAAGGCTTCTTGGAGAGAGTGGTGCTTAGGAATCATATAACACAGTGGTTGTCAAAACATATTGATTAGAGAGCTCGCTAAAACACGGAAATCCTGAGCCCTAACTCCACAGTTTCTGATTCTGTAGATCTGAAAATCTGCATTTCTAACAAGATCTTGGGTGATGCTCTTGGTCCAGGGACCATACTCTGAAGACTGCTTTCAAAATGCTTATAGTTTCAGATTCCCCCTTGCCTTTGTTTATGTGAAATCTTATCTGGACTATTCATATCAAATAAACAAAAGCAGAGAGGGCAGCAAGGAGCCCTTTCTCCCTAGCCTGCACTCTTCCCCAGCGGTGGCTTCTGAATAATGGACATTATGGATCCAGAGGAGAATCTGGTTCCATAATTTTATAGTTTTCCCTGTGTCATCTCTCTCTCCTTTCTATTAAATTGTTTGATGGAGAGGCCAGTCAAGTGATTTTAGACAATCCCTATAGATCAGTGGGCAAAAGTTTTGGTAAAGAATATGTGGGCTTGTTTTCATGTCTCCTTTTTTAAAAATTATTGTGGTCATCAGTTTGTTCTTGGACTTCTTTCTCCAAAACCTTACTTTTTGATGTATTATTCAATTAAGTGTGGCATTTTAATCTGAGATTGACAGGTATTAATTAGCCTCCCATCATGAGTTATTTTGAAAACCTCTCTGTGAGTCAGTATCTATTGGAAAAGAAAGTGTTAGTCACTGAGTCGTGTCTACTCTTCGTGACCCTATGGACTGGGGCCCACCAGGCTCCTCTATCCATGGAATTCTCCAGGCAAGAATATTGGAGTGGGTATCCATTCCCTTCTCCAGGGGATCTTCCTGACCCATGGATTGAACCCAGGTCTCCTGTGTTGCAGGCAGATTCTTTACCATCTGAGCCACCAGGGAAGCTAGTCAATATATGAGAAATGTACTTTGGATGAAAAGCATAGCACAGTATGGAAATTTTCTTCAATGACTGTCTGAAATTAGTTTATAGTGAAGTATTACCTATTTGATGTCTAACATTGTAATGAAAATGGAAAAACTGATCAATACATCCAGATATCCAGAATGTTAGGGAAGACTTAAAATGGATTGACAATTTAACAAACTTAAATTGTTTGTTGTCTTTCCAGATGTTCTGCGTCACAGAGTAAACGTAGTTCATTTGCTAAGTGGAAAATTGGTTGTAGTTGTGGTAAAGAACCTGCCTGCCGATGCAGGAAACGTAATAAATGCAGGTTCAATCCTGGATCAGGAGGAGCCCCTGGAGGAGGGCATGGCAATGCACCCCAGTGTTCATGCCTGGAGCATCCCACGGACAGAGGAGCCTGGCAGGCTATGGTCCATAGGATCGCAAAGATTCCATACAACTTAAGTGACTTAGGACGCATGGGTACATAGTTGTTTGCATCCTTATTAATAATCTGTAACTGTAATTACTAAATAACATTTTATTGTCTTTATTTTCATCATTGGTTGAAATGAATACTCTACACCAGGAAAAAAAAAGACAAATGTCTTCCTATTTTGGAAAAGAAAAACTCTTTAAAGCTTGTTTTGGGATTATTCCAAAGTTTTGGCTTATTTTTAGATAACTTATACTGTTTTGGTGAGCTATTAGCATAATTATTAAACATGGAGGATTTGCAGAAGGCTCAAATTCCAACCAAGTTTTAATACATACTCAGAAACTTAGAATACTTAACTGAAACTTGTCCCAACTTTTTGCCTGGTTTGGGACTTTACAAGCCTCATCTGTTAAGGTATTTAGCACTTTTACCTAGAATCAATAAATTCAAAGGCAAACAGAAATAAAGAGTGGTTATTAAACAAAATACAATCAACATTTCATGAAATGTCTAGCTCCAACTACTTCCACAGTTTTGGAAACATTTTCCTTTTGAATTGCTATGCATATTTCTGATGCTGATATTAGTTCTTTTGGATTTAAGTCAGTCTGATCATTTTTCAGTTTATAACATCAATAACTCCTCATTTAAATGAGATACCAAAATGGTGGGACCTGATATTACCCATTGCTAATTTGCATCTGCTTTTCATTTTCCTAAAACCAAATAATTGGGGGGAGTGGATGGTGGTTAATGTATTTTAATGTTTATAGAAGCCAGTGCTTGACCTGATTTCTCCAGAGAAGGAGCATTTTTGCCAAGAAGACATCTGGGAGAGATCCATCAGTGATCACAGATTCAAAAAAGCCTTCACAGGTTCTTTTGGAGTTGACAGAGATGTGTGAAAACCTCACACATCTGGAAGACAATCCTTATAGTTAGTCAACATCTGGAAATGTAACCACCCGAGGTTGACAAAACTGGTGATTAAATGTGATGGAAGTCCCCCATCTATAGACAAGTACAGAGTAACTGCCCGTGAATTATGAGAACACACATGCATCTTGCATGCTCTGATGAGCCATTAGCACCCAGCTTGCGTGAGCTGGAAAGGCATCAGAACACTGAGGTTTGTATGGAGATGTTTCCAAAAGTTTTTCCAATGTGCTTTTCTTGCAAAGCAATGTATAAAAACTACACTATAAATTCAGACAAAGCAAAACAAAAAGTTTAGCCTCACTAAGCTTCCTTATTCCTTTTCCTTCATGTTTTAACTTGCTGTTTTCATTTTCTGGCTTCATCCTCATTCTTAAGCCATTTATTTTTCTCTGCATGAGTGTCAAATACCAACATTGTTGCTACTTCTCCTGGGTCCTTCTTCAGATGCATTTTATCACCCTTTGAGCAATTTCAGATATCCCATAACAGTAGACAGTGTCTACATTTCCTTCTGTTTTAACCACAGAAAATAATTTACTTTGCTTAGGTGACTATTAAATATGACTCCTAAGAAGAACCTAAGTAAGAACAGTAAAAGTGATTAACAGCTTCACTCTCTTCTGTGAATTTTATATTCCATTCTCTTGCTCTTTCTACCCTTATTTTTTGGTCTGAGTTTTCCCCTAAGATTTTTGTAGCTCAGAAGACTTAGCACCAAACTACGTACAAGATAGGCTGTTTTGACTTTCCTCTTTCTCATCTTTCCTTCCTTAGAACAAGAAAATCAGTTGTTTGTAGCTAAATGAGAAAGAAATCTGACTTTTCGTACTGAAGCAGAATTTGCTCAAGTAGAAAGAAGTAGTTTTGTTGTCTTCCATCCATGGCTAAAGATACTGAAGGCTCATCTTCATGAAAGGTATTCCCACTACTTCTTGTTCAATAGTCTTTACAAAATGCTGCACACGTTTCAGGGCTTCCCAGGTAGTAGTACTAGTGGTAAAGAACCCGCCTGTCAATGCAGGAGATGTAAGAGATCTGGATTCAATCCCTGGAAGATCCTCTGGAGGAGGGCAGGGCAACCCACTCCAGTATTCTTGCCTGGAGAATCCCACAGAGATAGGAGCCTGGTGGGCTACAGTCCATAGGGTCACACGGTGTTGGACACAACTGAAGTGACTGGGCACGCATGCATGAACACTTATTTCAAGATGAAGAAAGTCAAGTCATGAAAAACTTTAACTGTGTCCCCTGTAAGCCAATTCTAAAAGTGGATCTTTGTGGAGGGTCTTCCACAAGGGGCAAATTCTCAATTTCATCAAAATAACAGAATTAGTAATCCTATTCAGAGATAGGAGCCTGGTGGGCTACAGTCCATAGGGTCACACGGTGTTGGACACAACTGAAGTGACTGGGCACGCATGCATGAACACTTATTTCAAGATGAAGAAAGTCAAGTCATGAAAAACTTTAACTGTGTCCCCTGTAAGCCAATTCTAAAAGTGGATCTTTGTGGAGGGTCTTCCACAAGGGGCAAATTCTCAATTTCATCAAAATAACAGAATTAGAAATCCTATTGATTGTGTTGTTAAAATCAGATTCTCACACCAACAAGTAAAGAAAGAGAATTGCATTGAGAATGAAAACTCCGTAGCGCTTTCAGAAGTTAGAATGAGCACCACAGACTTGGTAGTTCTTGGTAGTATTTTAACCAGGAGTCTAAAAACTTTCTCTTCAAGGCCAGTGATGAAAAGATTTTCAGCTTATGGGCCACAGTTTCCATTGTAGTTCTGTCATTGTGGTGCAAAAGAAACCATAGACAATACTGGACAAAAGAGCATTCCAACAAAATTTTATTTACAAAACATGAGTAACCCAAGGGCACAGTGTTTGCTAGTCCCTGATTTAAACACAATATGAAGCCTTTAGGGAAAATAGAGAAACATCTTCAAATTACTATAAGGTATTGAGTTAAAACTCCCAAGAAAAAAATGGCTAACACTTTGATCAACGGAACTTTTGGCATTTCGCACGATGCATTCTGCATATAGGTTAAATAAACAGGGTGACAATATACAGCCTTGACATACTCCTTTCCTGATTTGGAACTAATCTATTGTTCCATGTCCATTTCTAACTGTTGCTTCCTGACCTGCACACAGGTTTCCCAGGAGGCAGTTCAGGTGGTCTGGTATTCCCATCTCTTGAAGAATATTCCACAGGTTGTTGTGATCCACACAGCTAAAGGCTTTGGCATAGTCAATAAAGCAGAAGTAGGTATTTTTCTGGACCTCTTTTTCTATTTTGATGATCCAGTGAAGAGATCTAAGAGAAAGGCACTGAACCACAGTTATGATGAGTGTAGTTAATTCTCTAGTCCTTTGTTATACTGTCTTCTTTGCTTTTGTTGTTTTTCCTTCTTATTCTAATTTTCTCCTTTACTGCTTTCTATAAATATTTAGACTTGTGTACATGTCACATTCACATATCCATTCGACAAGAATACATGGGCTTTTTTGATAGATAACATTTAGTCTTGGCTGATTTTCCTGTAGAACGGGAGTGGAAAGCACTTCAGTCTCAAGAAACAAAGTTTGTTAGCCAACTTACACAGTTTGCATATCTAATGGCAGTGAAGAAAGACAGATCTTCATGTCAACACACTTTTCTGCCACCTCTTCAATGACTGAAATGTCTGCAGTCAATTATGTGACACAACGTTGTCTAACTGATGGACTGTATGTGTATGTGAAGCTATTATAATAGATTAGCTCCTATTAAGATAAAACCACTGTGTAGAAAACTTGCTGCCTGCCAAATGCAGGCTTCTACCAAATCATTTAATCAATGTTATAGAATTTCTAAGCGTTTACACTCAGAAAAGTGACTAGAAAAATAGCAGCCTCACATTCAGCCTCCTCCTTGCTTCAAGCACATCTGCTGATTTCATGGTTTGACACTTTTTTTTAAAAGTCTTGTTAGTGCTGTTGAGTCTGTTGGATTCCATTCAGCCTCCTAGCCTTACACACTAAGTCAACCAAGTTCAGATCAGACTCTGCTAATCTCAGATGACAGCTTCTTACTTATTTTTTTATTTTTCTATGTTTTATTTTTTTGGCTGTCCTAGGTCTTCGTTGCTGCGTGTGGATCGTCTCTAGTTGTGGCAAGCAGGGGCCACTCTCTCGTTGTAGTATGTAGGCTTCTGATTGTGGTACCTTCTCCTGTTGTGGAGTGTGGGCTCCAGGGCAAGTGGACACAGCAGTTGTGGTGCACGGGTTTAGCTGCCCTGCAGTTTATGATATCTTCTTGGACCAGGGATCAAACCCATATCCCCTGCATTGCAAAGAGGATTCTTGACCACAGGACCACTGGAGAAGTCCAGATGACATCATCTGAAAATTCTTTTTTGACTCTAAACTTAATAGCTATGCATTTAATTATGAGGTTCAGTGTTCTAATCATCTATTCATTGTGTAACAGAAAGTGAAAGTGTTAGTGGCTCAGTTGGGTCTGACTCTTTGTGACCCCATGGATTGTAGCCTGCCAGGCTTTTCTGTCCATGGGATTCTCTGGGCAAGATTACTGGAGTGGTAGCCATCCCTTCGTCCAGGGGATCTTCCTGACCCAGGGAGCGAACCTGGGTCTCTGCATTGCAGGCAGATTCTTTGAGCCGCCACCACTCACCCTCAAATTTTGTAGCTTAAAACAGTAGTGACATATTATTTTTCTTACATGTCTGTAATTTGGTTGGGAATATGTAAGGCAGTCATTACCCCACTCAGCATCAGCTAAGGCAGCTCAGAGACTGGGGACTGGAATCATCTGAAGGCTTGTTGACTCAACTTGGCAGCTGATGCTTGCTGTTAGCTAGAACTTTAGCTGCCACTGCTGGCTGGAACATCTCTCTGTGGCATTTTCCTGTGTCCTGAGCCTCCTTATAACATGATGGCTGGGTTCCCAGGGCAAGCATCTAGAGAACCAGGAGGAAGCTATACTGCTTTTATGGGCTAATCATGTAAGTCATGTGGAATCCCTCTTCCTCTGTTCTTTTTGTCAAGGAAATCACAAAGGTCTGCCTAATTCAAGGGAAAAGGAAAAATTGATAAAAGTGTGGTGAGGTTCTGGAAGAGCAAGTAGGACTGGAAATATTGCTGTGGCTGTTTTTGCAAAATATAATCTGTCACATTCGCATTATAACAAGTGCATATAATCATTTTTAAAAAATTGTTTATTCATTTATTTTTGGCTGTGCTGGGTCTTTGTTGCTGTGCACAGGCTTTCTCTGGTTGCCGCAAGGGGGCGCTACTCTCTAGTTTCGGGTGGGGACCTCTCATTGTTATGGCTCCTCTTGTGGAGCACAGGCTCTGGGGTGTGAGGGCTCAACACGCAGGCTCAGTAGTTGTGGTATACCGGCTTAGTTGGCCTGCGACACGTGGAATCTTCGGGAACCAGGGATCAAACCTGTGTCCCCTGCATTGGCCGGTGGTTTCTTAACCACTGGGCCACCAAGTAAGTCTGACAAGTGCTCGTATTTGAATGGAACTGCTGTGGAACAGGAAATGGCAACCCACTCCAGTGTTCTTGCCCGGAGAATCCCAGGGACGGGGGAGCCTGGTGGGCTGCCGTCTGTGGGGTCGCAGAGTCGGACACGACTGAAGCGACTTAGCAGCAGCAGCTGTGGAATAGATGTGCTAATATCACTGTTTGGGAACTCATCTGCCTCATCAATAATTTAAAAAGAAAAAAAAGTGAGTCTATATCCCAGAGTCTCTGCTTAATATCCCTCTGTACCTTATTTCGTTTAATCTCCATCATTACAGATGAAGAAACTGAGGTAGGCGGAGTTCAAGTTACTTATGTAAGCTCTCATAGCAGGCGATTGTGCCAAGGCTAGTGGACTTCAGAATCAAGTCTGTCCAGTTCCAAAGGTCCTATCTTCTGCTACCCTGTAGTGTTCCACACATAAAACTCCTGTTCTCATGTTTGAGTTTTATTTCTTGTTGTTGGACAAGGGTGAAATTCAGATGAGGTTTCAGGTGGTACTTAAAAGGGAGGAAAATTGCCAAATAGTTTACCTCCTGAAATGATTCTTTATCTAAAATGAGTCTTTGAAAATTAGTCAACAAGAGTTGATAGTTAATATCCTGTTTCTTTGTTTTTTTTTTGTTTTTTTTTCTTTTGAACTAGAGAAAGCAAAGCAGGATGATATCCTGGCTGTTATTGGGAGCTAAGGATTAGGGAAAACGCTGAAGCATGTCTCTGATGAATAGCTGATGGCATGTGTGGCCACAATGTGACTATAAAGTTATGAGGCAGTTCTCCAAGGGTGAATGATTAATAAGGGTGTAAAATGTCCTTAGAGTTAGAGATGAGGACATGGAAGAGTAGATCAAAGCTGGCCAAGGGTCTGGACTAAAAAGGAGTCAAGGAGCTGTTGCCTAAGGTGGGGTTTCTGTGTTTGTGGCCAGGTCCATGTAAGAGAAGGGAGTGTGTTTTCTGGGACTTCCTTGGTGGTCCAGTGGTTAAGAATGCGTCTTACAATGCAGAGGACGTGGGTTTGATCCCTGGTTGGGGAGCTAAGATCTGACATACTGCAGAGCAGCACAGCCCGCCACAGCTACTGAACCTGCATGCTCTGGAGCCCGTGTGCACACCAGAAGATCTGCAGCTAAGATCTGGCACAGCCAAATAAGTAAATAAATCTTAAAAAAATATTTGTCCCCGGTTTTGGTTCTTCTACCAAATTTATGTGTAAGGCCTTCCTGCCAGCTCACCAAGTTTTAAAGAGAAGACTTCGTGAAGTCTGTCTGCCTACACAAGGTTACCCTTTAATGGTTGCTTACCCCATTCATTCAGTAAAAATAAACAACAAAACCCAAAATGTAGTTAACTTGATCCACTACTTTTTTTTTAACATATTTGGCCCTGACTTGATCCAACCATCTGTGTTATGGCATCATGTGAACATAACCTCATAAGAATTCACCTCCTGTCCTCTGCCTTCCCCTCCTCCCCCAACACACACATTAGCTGTAGAGAAATCTATGATTATTTAGGAAAGTTACTACAGGAACTTTTATGTTTTGTTAACAGTGGGGTAGCTATTAAAAGACCCATCTGGGTCTGGCTGACAAAAGATTTTGCCTTGCTGTCTACAACAACACACTGCCTTACTACAAGTGGTCTCCCAAAGAAAATCTGTAGTCATAGCTGTGAGATTTCTCTTTTTCGTGTGCTTGCAACAATTTCAGTTGCTTCCAGCTCAACATCTGGAAGCACATTTGGCTTCGTAGTTGGAAAATAAATTAGCGTCCCAGATCATGAGCGAGGGACTGACCTTGCACTGGACTGCGGCAAACATGCCTTCGTTGATAGACTGGTCTTCCTTGGCTATGGGGAAAAGAGCTGGAAAGCGTCTCTTTTCTGGTATTAGTGCCATCTCTCAGAACAGCCTGAGTCTGCTCACAGTAAACTGGACATTTGCCCGAGGACATGGAGCAAAAGATGACACTAATTGAAAGTTGGCATCCTGGAAAACATTGTCGGAGTCATCTCCTGCAGGAAGATAGCCCTTACCTTGTGCCAGTACTGAACTGTGGGCTCCATGGACCTGCCTGTGTCTGCTCACACCTGTTCCAACACGGATGCCAAGAAATGGGGGATCAGGAGGAAGCAGACACACAGAGCCTTTGGGAAGCTGCGGAAGTCACCAGGCCCTTTGAAAGTCCTCTGGAACTGTAATAGATTGGAGGGTATGCCCTATGTAGATGTATTTGGCTGTGGTCACGAGCACTGAGAATCCCATATCAAGCACCAATCTGAACAGACCGAACGGTGAAGGAAAAAAAGGCTTAAGAAACCAGAAACAGACACAGTGAGACAGAAGGTCTACTTTACCAGTAAGTTTTATTTTTATTGCAACATTTTCTTTTTCAGCTAGAGGTGATATACAAATATGGAGGTAGAAATGCATTGCATTAATATAAAATAGGCTTGTACATGCTAGTATCTTTTGTTATTTAATAGCTTGGGGCAGATTATAAGTCAGATCATGGCCCAAGAAATGTAAATTGTATGCACATATAAAACCTGATATCACAATTAGCATAAAGTGAAAGTTGCTCAGCTATGCTCGACTCTTTGGGAGCCCATGGACTATACAGTCCATGGAATTTTCCATGGCCAGAGTGCTGGACTGGACCGCCATTCCCTTCTCCAGGGGATCTTCCCAACCCAGGGATCAAACCCAGGTCTCCCACACTACAGGCAGATTCTTTACCAGCTGAGCCACCAGGGAAGCCCAAGAATACTGGAGTGGGTAGCCTATCCCTTCTCCAGTGGATAACCACATTCTCCTGCATTGCAGGTGGATCCTTTACCAGCTGAGCCACCAGGGAAGCCCAGTTAGCATAAAAGAGGGTGTTAACCCTTACTGTGAAATATAGAGTGATTACACTTTGTGATCAAACCTCTCTTATTTTATTCGTCTCCTTACCTTTCATCAAGGGATCCCAAGACTTCTTTAGTTACATGGGCCTGGGTCAGGTGAAGAAACGAGGAATAGATACAGATGAGTCTTTGTAGCCAGGAGAGATGCCACTTCTTTGCCAGTATGGCATGGTAATTCCTTTTGTTGCTATTCATTTAGTTCCACAGAAGCTTCTTAGGATCCCGTCTGTAGTCAGACTCTGTGTGCTAAGCACTTGGGATGCAAAACATTTAGGCCCCTTTTAGCTCTTGTCCAGATTATTGCACTTGGCTCTTGGTTAGGGATCTTGCTTTTGGGTCTCATTACACTTTCTCCCAACTTGCTCTTCAAATTCTAGATTAAGTCATCATGCTAAAACATAAACCCCATTCCTTTAGTTCCATGAGGAAGATTCTCTCGTGGCCATCAGTTGCCTAGCTCCTTGGCAGGGCACGGAAGATTCTGGTGGTGACAGTCTGCTGTGTGGCCACCGCTCAGCAGCCTCTGAGGTGTGTTTAACTGAGCACAGTCAAACAGAACTACTTGGAATTACTGGAAAGCCCCTTGTGCTTTCTTATTTTTAGGTCTTTGCAAAAAGTGCTCTCTCAACCTGGATTGCCTTCTGCCTCTCTGCATGTGGTCAGTGCCTACTCACCTTTCCTGCCTTCATAGAAATACCACTTCCTTTGGGGAGCTTCCCATAACTTTCCTTCTACGCTGCTGCAGCGCCCATCAGCTTAATCAAGCAACCATCTCTTGTTAAATAATGATTTACTTTATCATTCGCTGGTACATTTATCACTCCTTTACGTCTCTCTAGAGTAGCTAAGTCTTTGATTAAAATATGATAAATCTGTCCACTCCTGCTCTTTGCTTTGTCAGTGTCTTGTATACACACCATCAATTTTACAGCTGTGTGCATATTCTCATACTTATTTAGCACTTACTGTGCCAAGAATAGTTTTTCACTTATTGTTATTTAATCTTCAAAACAATTCAAGGTAGTAGTTATCACTGCCATCATCTCATTTTTGGCTACATTTAATTAGTTTCCCCAGGTGTTTAGCAGATTCTAAGACTTAAACCCGATCTCTAAGACCTCGGAACCTAGTTGACTCTCTCTTTAGACACAGTATAATAAGTTCCTTTTCTCTGTCTCTCCTCGTTTAATTCTAAACTTTCCGAAGTTAGGAGTAATGTTTTAATCAGAGTTACATTTCTGCAGTGGTGACTTCCCTGACAGCTCAGATGGTAAAGAATCTGCCTGCAATGCAGGAGACATGGGTTCGATCCCTGGGTTGGGAAGATCTCCTGGAGAAGGGCATGGCAACCCACTCCAGTGCTCTTGCCTGGAGAATTCCATGGACGGAGGAGCCTGGCAGGTTACAGTCCATGAGGTCACAAGAGTTGGACATGACTGAGTGGCTAACACACAGCTCCAGTACAGGCTTCCCAGGTGGCGCTAGTGGTAAAGAACTCAGCTGCCAATGCAGGCCGTATAAGAGATGCAGGTTTGATCCCTGGGTAGGGAAGGTCCTCTGGAGAAGGGCATGGCAACCCACTCCAGTATTCCTGCCTGGAGAATCCTATGGACAGAGGAGCCTGGTGGGCTACAGTCCACGGGGTTGTAAAGAGTTGGACATGACTGAAACGACTTCACACATATGCACAGCTCCAGTACATAGTACAATGTCTTTCATGCAACTCATTTTGAAAACACAGACATAGGATGGGTAAGCCTTTGCACCTAGCCTTAAGTTGCTCACAGAACTAGAGGGCAGACCCCTAAAGTGCTAATTTTGATATAAAGAGATAAATGGACTGTTATAGATAGGCATAGATAGTATGAAAGTGAGGAGGAGGGATATAGAGCCCACGCTTCAAGTGCCTGGTCTCCTAAAAGAGGTAATGCTTGAATTGAATATAAATGCACTTAACTTCTTAGAAGCACTTCCACTAAATGTGTATCCGGGGAGAAATTCAAGTACTATACTAGTCTTCATGACAAAATTAAAGATAACCTGCAGTCGTACTGTTGAAGCATATAGCATGTGGCAGAGGAGGTGTGGAGTTATTGGTTATATTTTGTAAAAAATAAAACAATGCTATAAGCCAATTTCCCATTGTTAAATTGCTGTTAAAAGTGGTAATGTGTTAGAGTCAAGGGTTAGATTTAAAATTTTTGATTTGGCGTTTTTCATGTGACAAGTGATTGCTGGAATCTTTTTGAATAAAAACTGTCTTCAAGTACTGTGAACCTGAACCTCTCCCCTCAATTTTGTCAAAATTTTGAAGTACATAGAAACATTACCATTTCTAGAATAGCCAGACTAAAAAGTCTGTTTAGAAACTACCTTCATAACCTCTTGTCCTCATTCTTTTCATCTTTACAAAGCAGAGGCTGGGTTGAAGACTCCTGAAGGATCTTTCCAGCTTAGCAGACTCTGATCCTCAGTTTTGTCAATTATTTATTCTGAACACATAGTAAAGTGTCCACTGTTTTAATAAATACAGATAATCATATTCTTAAAAGAAAAGTAGTATTGTAGATCAGGTGTTTACAACTTTGAGTTAAACTTCAAGCACTTCTAGAAAGTGAAAGTGAAAGTCACTTAGTAGTGTCTGACTCTTTGCAACCCCATGGACTGTATAGTCTGTGGAATTCTCTAGGCCAGCATACTGGAGTGGGTAGCCTTTCCCTTTCTTCAGGGGATCTTCCCAACCCAGGGATTGAACCCAGGGCTCCCACAATGCAAGCGGATTCTTTACCAGCTGAAGTACCAGGGAAGCCCAAGAATATTGGAATGGGTAGCCTATCACTTCTCCAGGGGATCTTCCAATCCAGAAATTGAATGCAGGTCTCCCACATAGCAAGCAGATTCTTTACCAACTGAGCTACAAGGGAACCCAAATGTTGAAGAGCAATTGCCCAACATGGGCCTTGAACCCACGGCCCTGGGATTAAGAGTCCCATGCTCTACCAACTGAGCTGGCCGGGCAGTCGAACATTTCTCATCTGAATTCAAAAGAGCTCCTGAATTTCCTATATGACTCAGGGAACTCAAATCAGGGCTCTGTGAGAACCTAGAGATGTGGGATGGGATGGGAGATTTAAGACTGAGGGGACATATGTATACCTGCGGCTGATATGTGTTGATGTATGACACAAACAAGCACAACATTATAAAGCAATTACCCTTCAGTTAAAAATAAACTAATTGAAAAAATAAGCAAGAGCTCCTGAGATGTATACCTGGTTTCTGAGGATGGTCTTTGATACCTGTGTCAAAGTGAAGGTTGCTGTCCTTGGTGCTGACAGTGATGTTTGCATAGATGCTCTCTGAGTAAGTGTGTGTGAGACAGAGAGAGGGAGGGAGAGAAGATAGAAGGAAACGGGAGGTGGGGAGAGGATATGACTGGGGCAGAGGGAGAGTTGGCTAAGACACAGAAAAAAAAAAAAGTCTCCCATTTAACCAGGAAGTATAGTTTTTATTCTGCTAAAATCATGTAGAGAAGCTTCAGAGATTTTTCTGGGATTCTCCATTATTTGATCTGTATCTTTTTAAACTGTGACTGAATTTTTACGTAAGAGGTTAAGAATGGTTCCCTCTTAGTGTTTCATTTTGCACATTGATTTCACAGTTTGCCATAAAATAACCTTTGTATGTATGTTCTGTCAGGGAGTTTCTTCCTAATATTTTCAGTAAACTGAAATACCCATTTTACATGATCTCTTTGTTCTCCCCTTCACAGACAAGGAAGAGATCGGTTCAGTTTCTATGAACTTAAAAATAAATGAAGCTGCAATTAACCTGTTTTCATAACTGGAAAATACTCTGCTTCCTTTCCTCCCATATAGCAAAGTGTCTGCTCCTCTTGTTCTTACTAACAACCAAAATTCCTTGGGCTGACGGTATTATTTGTTGTACAACATGGAATACTATGAGCCATTCTCTTTCCTGCTTTCTCTCTCTCTCTCTTTTAAAGTATTACGAAGCTTTTGCCTCATCTCTCCATTTTCTTATCATTTCACTGATCTTATGTCAGCATATTTCACACCAGGTACTGTGTTTCAGACCACTTTACTTTATTTCCTTTTTTACCTTCCTTATACAACTCACAGGCTTCCCTGATGGCTCAATGGGTAAAGAATATGCCTGTAATACAGGAGACATGGCAGGTATGGGTTCAACCCTCTGGGTTGGTAAGATCCTCCAGAGAAGGAAATGGCAACCCACTCTAGTATTCCTGTCTGGGAAGTCCCATGGACAGAGGAACCTGGTGGGCTACAGTCCAAAGGGTCAAAAATATCGGACATGATAGGGTGACTAAGTATATACACATAAAACTCACAGTTTTTTCCCCAATTCTTTCCCAGTTATCTTAGAGACATTTATCTCCCTCTCTTTGTTCCCCTTGTGAGAAAAAGGGGCTAATCCAGATTATTCAGTATAAGAGTATTGCTAGCAATACTCTATAGTAAAGGGGATGAAAGCTGGAAACTTTGATGTGGAATTAAGGAGAATAAAGAACCAGTGCCTTGAACTTCTAAACCCACCAAAAATGCATTCAGAACCTTTAAGAGTCAACATTTTCTTTCTTATCTTTCTCTACATAAATTTACTTTCACCAAAGAACAAAAAGTTTGATTTTTCTACTTTGTTTCTGGCATTTCAATCATATTGTCTGCTACAGTTTTTTTTTTTTTTTCTAATGCCATTGTACAATATGTCACTTTTAACTAAGGTTAAAAAAGCTCTTGTGAACTGGACCCTTAAGATGATGTATAACATTTCATTATGTTTTTGAGGTCAAAGCAGTTGGCATATAACTTTTGGAAAATACTCATTTTCATCATGGGGCCTCTCTGTATTAATTTGTTAGGCTTGATGGGTTTTATTAAATGTTTCACTGCCATCCATTTATTTTTAAGGCCAAGTGCCTACTTTTCTTGCACCAAACAAATAACCATCTTGGTAGGTTTTTATTTATTCACACTCCAGTCTTTAATATTC